>JABFPJ010001022.1:0-29855 GCA_022817425.1 Gryon sp. ZL-2020 | reverse complement strand
ATATTTTTCTATAGAAAAAATGTTTTTCGTTGAAAATGATATTATTTATGGGAATAAATCTTTTTTTCTTTATTAATTAAGTAATTTTATTATATATTTTTGAATACATTTTTTAATATTTTCGTTATTTATTTATACTCGTCGACTACAATTTTTATTTTATTAATATTATTTTTTAAGACAATGGAAATTTTATGACAAATCCAGTTTATAAATAAACTTTGTATTGTTTTATTTTATACCAGAAAAATATAGAATATAAATGTATAAACAGTTTTTTTATATAAAAAATATTCATCATCATCGAAACAAATATTTTCTAATATTACATTCATTTATTTTAATATCGACAACCATAGATGGGCATGATTTACAAATTCTGCTGACGTCCTTTAATTGCTTGGCTAGTTCCTATCGACTTAACGACCGTTAGATTTTATAGTCTAGTGACAGTTAACAGCCCAACACATCTTGATTAAATTTTTACACCATTCGCTTACAAAAACTATCTGCCAACGTGTGATATAAGTAATATTAATTAAAGCAAATTCATAGTTAAAAATCTTTTTAAATATTATTATTTTTAACATTAAAAAATTGCAACAAATGTATTTATTTAATACATTGAGTTAAATAGAAATAAATAGTAATATTAATAGTTGTACTCTTGTTAATATTAATATCATTTGTAAAATCAAAGTTAAAATATATCAAATTTCAAAAATATAATTAATCAGTGAAGAATAAGTTTTTATTTTTTTTATATAAGCATTTTGAATTGTATGTTCATTTACATGAATAACCAAGCGAACGTCATTATAAAACTTTCTTTTTGTAAAAATATTTTCAACTTAATAAAGTTGTTCAATTAGACTTTATTAAAATGGTATCTGATATTGATAAGAGAAGAAACAAGAGTTAGTTTCCAGTTTGTGGAGCAAAAGTAAGTTCAATTAATTTCCAATATTGCGTTGAAAAATTCGTTGAATGAAATTGTTTTCGGCGTTTCTCATCAAAAGTGCTACAACACTACAAATCATAGCTTTTACTTGTTCTTTCTTTCATTTTGTTAAACTTAATTTTATAAGAAACTCTGTAATGTAACTTTTTCATAGTTGCTACAAATCATACTTAAAAGAAGTAACAACAAAATGCAAGAAAAAAAAAATGTTTATGACGCATTAATTATTTTTCAGTTTGGAATATAAAAGGGCAGTTAATGTCTTTTGTGATTACGAAGCAAATTTAACAACGACGATATAATAACGACAATATATATGAATGATTTCATTCTTTTATTATGCAATTTATTTTTACTGGTTTATTGATCAGTTTTGTATTAAGAATTCTTAATTTTTTTTCTGTTTGTATAATTTTTGAATTAAATAAAATTCATTTATCTTTTTTGGAAACTTAAATAATAAATCATGTCAAAAGTTTTTACTCACCAGGAATACTGGTGCCTAACGCGACAAAAACGACGGCGGTGACTGAATCTTTAATACCTAAAGTGCATCCAAAATATGATGCGACATCACCAATGACGGCCGTAACGACACCGATACCAAATATACTGACGAAGAAGCACAAATAGCCTCCAGCGATATCTGTAACACAATTTTACAACAATATTATACAATGTGTATAGTCATATCGTCTTGCGAAAAGGTCTAACATTTTTAGAGATTTCATGAAAATGCGAATGAACGCGATTTTTCGTTGAATTTCATTTCGTGAAATAACCAGTTTTACAAATTCATGAAACGATTACTTGGAATTTTCTTCCCGATATGATCCAAAGATACTTGCACTTAATTGATTTTATAAATAATTCATTAACAAGTACATATTATATTCCATTGAACTAAGTAGTGCAATTACTTTTAAACCTTTATATTAATGAATATTGTATTTTTTCGTACTTTTAAGACTCTCATTTGATTCTTACGGTATTTCATTAATTTCTCAGATTAAAGTGTAATCAATATAGCAAAGTTATAAATTGTTCCAATTTGTGGAAAATGTTCTCGTATATACAAGAACATGGCACAGTTTCCTAAAAAATGGAAAGCAAAAGTTTTCATAATAAAATAATCGAGACAGCTGAAGTATAATTATTTGTAAATGTTGTATTATTAATTATTAATTTAATTTTTATTAGCAAAAATATACAATTAACATATTTGCATAAACTGTATTTGACTTTTATTAAATGTTGTAAAACAAATTTTAACATTTCTGTTTGTACACAAACAAAAATAACATTAAAATGTTTTTTACATAATTATGCACGGTATTAAAATTTGCTTTATAGCATTTAATAAAAAACAAATATAAATATTTTAATATTGTAAATGTAAGTTGCAGATCAAATTGTATTTGATCACATTTTTATTGTAACGCAAATACACAGTTACATATTAGTAACACAAATAAAATGCATTATTTCTTTTTCGACTGTTCCAAATAATAATTTACTTTCTGCAAATAATGAAAAGATAATATTGAAGGAAACCATATCATTTTTATGTACTTTTGCAGATTATTTATTCACTAAAATATAAAATTATTTTAATAAGACATAGGTAAATTAAATTATTCCATCAATTAAAAGTTTATTAATATTAAATCATATTTAATCCCGTAAAATTTACTTTTATTTGTCATTTTGGTAAACACAATTTTATATTTCTGTAGAACCGAGCATTCAAGGAACTTATAAAATACATATTTCTAAATCATTAAAGTAATACTCTGACTCTTACATAAAGCCAATTTACGATTGTGCGAAATGTAAATAATGTAGTATTAGGAAACAGTGCTTGGTTATGGATCGCTGCTTTTCGTACTTTAATTAAGCTTTCGGGTTGAAATGCTTTTGCGCTCGCGGTCGAGTAAGTGCCAGAATTCTGCAACCCCTCGTTACAAAGGTCAATTAAGCTTGGATAAAGCCTCGAATGCTTTTTCGCTTTTCGCCAAACTCGCAGAGAGATTCGATGGAAAATTGCTACGTATTCGGGTCTTAAGACTTCAATCGTCCCTGCCTGAATTGCAAAACAGCTGGAATCAAATGCTAGCGTTATCTTTGGAATACGTTCGATACTTTAATACCAGTATAGTTGAAGTTCATTCATCGAAACTGAAACGATTCGTAGAGTTTTTTTGGGTTTCCATTTTCGGTTTCAATTAACTACAGAAATTGTAGTTAAGTAATTACATATGGTTTATCGACGAAAATGTGAGATACATTTTTATTATAAATTCATTTAAATAATTTTTCAGAAAAAATATCATTAAATTAACTAAAATAACAAAAATACAAGTTTTTGCAAATCTCAAATTTTGACATTTTAAAGTAAAAATGTTTTACTTGTTGCACATAATATTTTTCAGACAATTCATATACATATTATATGAAACAAATGTTTCTTATTTGATATTTTATTATTTGTATGATATTGTTGTTCAAATGGAAATGCTTATATTTTCGTATATAAAAGATGACAAAGTACAAATCAGACATAGACAAAAGTGAACTATTCTTTTGGTCAAAATGTATAGCGAAGTGTAGCATAGAGAGTAACAGATGTATCATCTCGTCAATCCCCGTAGTAAAAACTTTCTACTCGGACTGAAACTCGTATTGTCAAATCGATTTCCGAGCTGAAACTTGAACTATAATATTCGAAAAAGAAAATTAAGTCCGTGATCCGAATTTCGATTTTCTATCCGATTTGCGAAAAATTGCTTTGAATTTTAGTTCAGATTTTAATTCAAATTCTAACTTGAAATGCCTATATTTTTGTACTAATTTTAGAAGTTAATAAAACAAATTGAAAATGAATGCTCAAAATTAATCAATAATTAATTTTCACGATCATAATTTTATTTGCACTTTCTACAAATAAAAAATAAAAAAAATAATAAATAAAAAAAATTCTACCATATTATCATATTTTAATATCATAAATATGATTTCGTATATAAAAGTACGATATAACGTCAAAGAATGAATCTGAGAGGACATCAATCAAATAAAGTAAACAAAATATAAAAAAGTAAATCTCAGTAAGTGAACAACAGTTGAGAGTGTCGTGATAATATATATTAATGTCACAATAAAAATAATGTCTCATAACAGTGAGAGTTGTTCAAGCTTACACGCAAATACTATTCATAGATAGGAGTTAATTAATTGCATGTATAGCATTGAGCTTATCAAATATCATATTATTCCAAGCACATCTATGTTGCATTAATTACAACTATCAACATATAAACTGTGTATAAATAAATAGTCGGTTTGTTAGGTTGTGAACTATCTAACACTCGATAAAATACATCGGACTTTGTTGCATATAACGAAGAAAGAAGCCGTATTTTTTCTCGGATCGATGTTCTCACTTTTCAACTACATATAAAGAATGCTCTCGTTAAAATATATTTTCTTTTTACATCATTTTTAACTTATTAACATTGGCCTTGGTGTTCGGCTTTATTATTTCTATTTACAGTGTGAATTATATACATTGAAATAAAAAGAAAAATTTCTCCGTCGCCTCGGTTCTTCTTCTGTACAGAAATTCTTAGTCGGAAAATTTTGTGTACATTAGTTTAATTACACGGTACTTAAAGCAATGCACCTTAACAACCTGAAACAACTTTATTTCGCTTATTTAATTTTTAATGAGGAATATTTTCTTCATTACACTGTTTTTATGTTTTCATTTAAACAAAAGATCATATAAAATGTGAATTTCACTTGATTGTTTTAAATTGTACAACTTAAAATAATTGCACAGATGGAAATAATATGAAATGATTCGCTATAAAGGAACTTGGAATTTCCTTAATACTTGCTAAATATTCAAACGTTTCCATATGCATGATTTTTATTTATGCAATAAACTAATAAAATCTGATTTTCAAAGAAAAATTATTCAGTAACTTTTAAACTGTAAAACTGTCTTTCTTTATATCCAGTATTTTTACAAAATTCGTCTATGAAAGATGAAATTTATTTAAATAATTTTTCTTTTTTTTATTAGCTCCGAAATTCTAAATCCATTCTTATTATACTAATTATGCATAAAACTGTGATCTTTCTTTCTTCCTGTGACAGATAATATGTCATTGAAATTAAATTTCAAATGTGATGAATGATTTCCATATTTATTTCAGATACAAGGTTTAGACTTACAAGACAGTTACGTCAGTTGCAAAATAACGAAATACATTTTTCGCTGTCAGAAATCCACTTAAGTCCACGAAATACGGTACAAACTTAAAAACAACGTTGCTTTAAAAATAAGTTTCGAAGGAAGGAAGTTCAGTATACACTTTCAATTTCTGTATTTAACATTTATCAAATAATATATATAATTTATCTTTAAAAAGAGAAAATATTGCTCATAGTAAAGTAAAGCAATTTAAACCTGAAATGTCTTCAAATAAAAAAAAAAATAATTCGAATTCAAGATCTAAAACGAAAAATTAAACATAAATTTGTGCTTTATCCAAAGTGAAATTTAATTTTTTAATAATATTATAAAAAATAATAAATAACTTTTTCAATATCAATTAGATTCAGATAACGAAATAACATTTTTGGAAAAATGTTTTTATTGACAACTAAAATTGCTTTAGTTTACCTATTGTTTTTTGATAAATATTAACTATTATTAAGTGTAGTGAATATTTCTAGAACTGATTTTTTAAATTATTACTAAATACAATTATAGTAATATTTAGTAGACCATAAACTGATTTTATGCTGAAATCAAAGAAGAATTCGGCATGTTCAATAAATAATTGGTGAGGCTGTGTCGACACATTCATCCCCATTTAGCGCGTTATTCCATACTATGAGTATGAAGAATTATAAATGATTAATTGCCGAGTAGTGGTGAGCCACTCGTTATTATTCTCGATAATAACATTTTTTTTGTTCGCTACCGCATCTAAAGTCTAAAGCTGTGCTTCTGTAAAATTATCAAAGTTTAATTTATAAAATTTGTTTTCATGGACAAGTACGCGTTCTTCTTTTCACTATAACATAGTCTAATATTCTGCCTCTTCCGCACATTTTGGACTAATGAAATTTTTATCCAAACATCCCGTGAGATTGCGAGCTCTCATATTTTGGATTATGTAAGATAAGTGTTGAACGAAACTCAACGCAAGTGTGAATGATTAGAGAAATTATTCATCTGATAGTTTATGAATTATGAATGATAATTTGTTACTGTACAACTATTAGCAAGTCACATTTACAATAATGAATTATTACACTTCAGTGAATTAGCAGAATTTATTTTCAATAACTAATTGAATAATAGAAATGTTCCATTTTTTCCCAAATAATATATGTAAGAAGTTCGAACATCTGTTCTTATTACAATGAGAAGAAAAAAATCAATTCAACAAATTCAACGAATTCAATAAATTGATTTAATTGCCAAATGTCAAAAACATTTTGACATAAAATATATGTGCAAATGTAATATTTTTTAAATGAAAGACTTGTTGATAATTGGACTTTTAGTAAACAATTGCTTGTACCATGAGAATATATAATTTAATAATATAATTATTGCATCGTATATTTTTCATTGTAAAAACGTAGAAGTAATTGATTGAATTAAATTCTTGCCAGATGGACGTTTAATAATATCAAAGTATGAACTGACATATCAATAACACTGAAAAATTAATAAAATCGATGACACTTTGCGATCTCTCAAACAATATTTTTTAATGATTAATGATTAAACGATTGCGTTTGTAAGATACATTCTATAATAGTGAATTGATATTTTTTTCTATAATAATAATATATATATCATTTATTGATGACAGAACGACAATTAAAGTTTAATGGAAATTGAGAAGAGGGGAATATTTTTAGAATTCTGTATTTTGTACAAGATTTTCATTCAGTTGACCGGTAATAAAGTTATAAATCGATGAGTTTTATTCGAAGTGATTTTGGGGATCATTATTCCAGATGTCTCCCTTCGGGAGAATCACGCACGTGAGTCTTTGAAAAAACGAATCGGAAAAAATTCTCTTTTAAATTCAACATTTAATGTCGTTTGGGAATACTTTATGCGAAGATGAAAAGGAAGCGTGAATTGCTGTATTAGAGAATATACGCGTCAAATAATCGTCAGATCTATTTGATTATTTACGAATACAATTTTGATGAATAAAAGCAAAAAAAAATATATATATATATGCTAATTTTAAGATCATCAATTATTTGAAAGAATACAAAATTAATAAATTGCAATAGACGAAACTCAATAGACGATTATGTAAATTTGGCTCGTGTTAATAAGTGCGCATTATAGCAAATCGCTATGCTATGTATTGGCCCTGTCAGTATCGTATTTCAATTTCCAACTCCTATAGTTAGATGCTATTTGATCTGCATTTTGGCCTAATGTAATTAAATCCGATCGGTTCTAAGTAGATATAGACAAGTAAGTTCGAATTTAATTTGCTCGTCAGCCAGGATGTTTTGAGCAGAATACTCTGATTAGTCGTATTTAATTTAAACAGTTTGATGTATGGATCTTGACGTGTCTTAACGTCAATGAAGTTTTACTCAAGACGTATATACCTTCTAAGCATATGTAATCAACTGTTATCATATAAGACTTGAACTACTGAAATTACACGCATTTGAGTTGATAGATGTATCAATTACTTTTTTATGTTACTTTTTTTATGATTCCATCTTATATTTTTGATTTTGTTCATCAATTTGTTGTATTTCAAATTCCATTTTTCAAATTGATTTTTCATTGTCGAAAATATCATTTTTCATGACAATATCATGAGAATCAAACAGAGATAAATGAAACAGCTTATCTTTCAACAGAAAGGGCTAAAAATATATTAAAAAATAATGAAAAATGGAAGCAAAGTTGTAAATTTAAAAAGTTTAATCCCATATTGACGAGCATTTTTCAATTGGAAATACTAAAAAAGTGCTATCACATTTCACAATATCGGTTTATGATATTGTGAGTGTGTTTCATATGTGTATAATTATGTCAAATATTTCTATACACAGGTTTATGACAAAAATAAAAGAAACATACTCGTTAGTAAAATACCGTAATTTATATAACATATTTGTATTCATTTACCAGGAATTTTGGCAGTATACTTATGGTATTTGCACTTGTTGTTGACACATTCTATTTGTAATAGTTGCTCATTAACCCAATTCAAAGGAAAGTTAAACTTTTACTAAGAAATGCTGTACATATAACCTTTTAAAGCCATAAACCAGTTTAATTGTAGATTATTAAAATAACTGCAATATTCATTAAAGCATACTTTAATTTAACAAAAACCATTAATCATTTCAAGGTACCTAAAACAATATTTCTCTATACTGATCAATTATAATCTAATAATCTAAAATAATTACATTCGAACTACATTTTGCAATATATTTCTAACTTTATCCATTACTCAAATGCATGGAAAAAAAAACTTATAACAAATAAAAAATAGCGTGAGTTGCATTTATAACTACGCTCTTTTATCAAAGCTGCAGCAAATAATTGTACTACTACATCAAGTCTCGTAATAACATTTTGCGACGTTTCCCGAATTAATCAATGAATTTCGTAAATTGATGTTTTCGTCTCGACATAGCTTTATCGTTATATCTCATCGTTATATCTTTTCGTTTTCATCGAGTCATATATATATATATATTAAACATTGGCGCGTAGACTATCTTTCAAGTCATTCGAAAGACGTGACACTAAGTTCTTTTCATTTTTTGTCCTTCTCTTTTTTTCTTTTTTTTGGTTTTCTGTCAACGTTCTACTTGATTGTCGAGCGAATAAACAAAGAAATACGAGTGAGTCGAATTCCGAAGATAGTCGGAATCACACAGCAGCCCTTTTGTAAAAGCCCAGCTTCGGGAACGATCCGACTCCAGCAATAAATCAGCTGCAAAACTACGTCTGCCGAACTAACCAATTTCCGGCAGCGTTGAGAGATCGATAGTTCTATATCGTCGATAAATGTTGGCCTCATACGGACGTGTTAAGATATAATTAAGATCATAATCGAGCTGTCCAATCACGCGTGTAAACAGCTCCATGTATAGTTATAGAACACGCTATTTCCGTGCTCGGACGTGTCTCTAATTGTTCTGTCGGACGAGAACAACTATCTTTCTTGCATTCGAATATACGTTTGTCCTACTTTTCTGCGTCGGCTTTTTTGAGATGAAATCGTTTGCATCTCGTGGACCTGCTCAATTGAACTCAATTATATTATAAAATTAAAAAGACAAAAAAAATCAATCAAAGTATTGATTATAATAGAACAATGTTCAAGATTGTGATTTTAGATACAGCTGCGATGCACAAAACATGAAAATCATTTATCTATTCGAATGCACCGTATTTAATTGTCTTACTGAGTCTAAATATAAATAAGTCTTAATACGAAATAAATTAAGCGAATAGAATGAATGAGCATTTGCGATCTTGGTGTAATGGTTGGCTGTACCAATATCTTTTGCTAACGGTAGATGCAATAATATATCTCAATAACATAACCATATACTCAATTTGGCATATAAATCAAACGATAAGCACAGGTTCATCTTCCTTGAATGTTCAATATATCCCAACCTTAATATATATTTTTAAACTGCAGCTCTCAAGATTCATTTATAAATTAAATTTCGTCGTGCAACTTTCTTGCTGTACCATCAATAACGCGTTTCTCGTTTGTTCAACTGTGATTAATTTTGTTATCAAAAGACACTACCATGTTTTTTTTCAACTACACACAAAACCCCGATTATTTATCGTTTATCATATATTTTTGAACCATTTAATCTACAATTGTCAAACTCGCTGCATTACTTTAATTCTAATAGATCAACGAAAACAGAACTTTACCATCCAGTAACCATAAATTTTGATCATGGGTTCGTCCCATGAACTCAATTTTATAATTACAATTCCACGAATCCAAGTTTCTAAGATGAACTTACGACTTTGCAGATTGTTTAATGAATTACATCTATCGTGACAATTCACTAATGACTATAAATAGCGAAAATGGAATTTATAAGATTCTCTCTCTGGCCCCTCTCGACATCTCATTCTTAAGCCCACATTGCGAATAACATTGATGAAAATGGAATTTCTCTGAGAAATGCAGAATGCAAAACTCATAATGTGCAGTTGCAAATGATTAGGTGTGGTTAACAGACGGGGTGTTACAGTGATATACTGTGAGTTTTAGTCCAAAGAACGTGACCTGATTCTATCCGACGAATTATGGGACACAAGGCGTGACGTGCATCCAAATACAAACAAACCATGTATAGTTATAAAGGCGAGAGTGTCGCGGTTCACCACAACTTTAAATGTCACCTAATCCATTCGAATGTTCTAGACGGCTTCCTGTTTATGCCTTTACACGACATTCGTAGATGTAGATATTAAAATCCAATTTGTGGCATACATAATTTCACACGTCGCTGATAATTCTGACGTTCAAAATGTTGATATCAAAGAAGGAGAGCCAAAAAATAAGAAAACTCGATTTTGATAGACATACTGACAGTGTCGCATGAAAATAAGTTTTTCAAATCTAAAGATAAGAAAGTAAAGTTTTGACATAGCGTGTAGCTTTTGAATGTCTGTAGATTAAAAAAAAGATAAATCCAATGAAACATGTTTTCTTGGGGTTTTTTCAAGTTTTGTAAATTGTAAGTACTAAGACTCTTGAGAAGATGAAGTAATAATGTTGGGAAACCGTTATTTCATAACTTTCATAACGTGGCAATAATAAAGCAACGACAAAAAAAACAATTAATAGCAAACTCATGCATGTAATAAATAAGTTCAAAAGTACACAATACAGTGGCGCGCCGTTTTTCGCTGTAGTTTGCCAACGGAATAAATTACAAAATTCAAATTATGCTTGAACGTGCTTGAAGCGCGTACAGTGCTGGGATAACGTTGGCGTTATGAGTTGAGTTATTATGATTGATTTCAGTTAAAGCTTGAAGTACAAAATTACAAAATTCAGTCAAAAAAGTGTTGCATTTTTGATACAGGTATTTGAAATGATCATTATACAGGAAAACAGCTAGTGCGCAGGAACGATGCTGTATCCGATGAAAATACTTGTTTCCGGTTCTTGTTACGCGGTAACGTCGGTTTAATTTCCGTTTTTGTTTATTTTATTTCACGTGGTGTTAAAAAACGATGAAACTGGATAAAAGTAAGCTGTCTCATAAATCAAGATTATACAATGTTTTCACACTTGATAGCAAATGTTTGAATTATTTAATACATTTAAATCACAAAATCCATCTATATTTAAAGATCTTAACAATTAATTTGTTATATTCCTAAGAGTTGACTTAATATTTCCGTAAATTTGAACATAATATCAACACTGATTTCACATAAATTGTAACGTAACGCTACACATGTAAAAGATTGTAATTTCATTAGTACATTTGCGGTTGTTCATTAGAATTTCTGTTGGTATATATGCATAAATTCAAAATTAGTGTCAGGCGTATCGAGCGGAATTTCAGACGACTAATTGTTTATGACAATTATGCGAGTCGTTTTGTAGTGTGCAGTAGCGAATGATTTTGTGTTGTATGAGAAAAGCTGTTGCACCATGTATATTATACTTCAGGGTGATGCGCAAAGCTCGTCCATTGTGTATAGTGCAATTAGCTTGCTGTTTACACGATGCTACATTACACAAGGCTCGATTCTACAGAGCGAACGCGACGTTTCCTACACTCCCGCCAACGTGTTTCCCACCCCCTCGCATTCACCTGTCTGCCTAAAAGATGAAATCTCGATAATATTTCTGTACGCAAATATTTTCAAAACTTCCATTTTTCTCTTATACATTGAAAAAACATTACAATTTACTTTTCAAACTGTTATTCTACACATTGAAACTGTAGTTTTTAATGTTTTAACATTAATTTTTAATATTTAAACAGTAAATTTTACTGTTTTTTGCAAAATTATTTGTTTGGTGTTTAATATCCCTGAATTACTCTTCAAACAGTAAAATCATACGAAAAATTGTTCTTAGTGTTTACAACACTGATTGAATTTCTTCAAAAGTACAATTTCTTGAATTTATCAAGAGACACAGTAGTGTCTCTGGCCAAGTACAAAAAAACGATCGTTTTTGTGCGTATGTTGATTTTAGATGAAAATAAAGAAAATTTGTAAGTAATTTTAACTACTTTTACGGTGTTTTATTACGTGATATTGAATTAATTAAAATTGGTGTTTAATAATGTGAATTAATATCAGAATATGGGTATTAATTATATAATTAATAAATTTGTAGCCGAGAAAAATAATGAGACATTTATGACAGTAATGTTTTAATCAACATCGATTTTGAGGCCATTTAAAGTCTATGCTTCGTGTATTTAAAGTATTGAAATCTATCACGTTACGTGAGTTCGCTTCAAAATGTCATTAGATGTTGCAGAGATAATTATTAAATGTCGTAATATCGATATTATGCAGTAACTGATAAGAGACTTATTCTTTAAATATTCATCGACTATTAATAGGTTTTCAATGAACTTACAATCATATTAGTTAAATGAGATTGAGGCATTTTTGTTGTATCAAAATATTCTTTATACAAAACACACACAAATGCATTTTCCATACACGTAAATTTTGCAAAATTGCATTTGTGTGCATTTTTAATTATCCGAGAATTATAGTAAAGAATTGTTTTGGTAAATATAAATGCATTATGCAAAATTTCACTTGCAACAAAAATCTAAAAATATTGAAAGTTACTTATTCTAATAACGTGAGTTAACATGGTTTTATTATGGTAACACTCTAAAGTGTACCAAGTTAATTATTATTTGTCCACAAATTATACGTATCTTGTGACAGAAATTAGGTAGTTGAATGTTACGATAATATAACGTTTTCACGTAACTCACGCTATGTAATTTTCTTATGTACAAACCAAACCAACTTCATAAACTTGCGCATTTTCTTTTTAAACTTCCTTTTGTTCAGCATATATTTCAATCGTTGTAACCGTAACTTCGGTTTAAATTATGTAGTATTATTAGAATACTTCTCGAAAACTACTATTATACACAGAAAATGTATATTGGACTTTCATCAAATAGCTTTTGTAGTACAAATTCATGTTCGTAACATAATTAACAATAATTGATTTTGCCATATATATCTTTTGTTATTTGAACTTACGATTTGCGAAATTATAATAATTACAGTTTATCATTTTCATCTTATTTATAATGAATTATTTTCAACGTCGATTTCATCTCGAAATATATTTTCATTAAATTTAGTGCTTACTTCATTAGTTAAAAGTTTGCTATCTACGTAAATTGTCTACACATAACTTTCAGCTACATAAAATTCAAGATTGGCCCGCGAAAATAACTTATTTGCACCTAACTTAAATATATAATACTGTATTTCTATTATATAAAGCAATTTTGAGAAGTTTGTTAATTTATAGAAGATCCGTAGTTTGGATATTATTGAAATTATTTATTAAAAACAGTAAAATGAAGTAAATATTAATTCTGATGTGACAGTTAACGATGAAATTACAGTACTTTGTAAAATATTCATACTGAAATGCGTTGAAATTATAAATTCGCGTCGAAATTATATCCGTTTAAATGTATTGAAACTTCATAATTCATCTTTATTATAATGTATTCATAATTATACAAATTTTGTGGAAATCATAACAGAATTTATTTAACATATACATTTTTGTATGATTTTATTAAAATGACTATTATCAGTTTTCAGTAACGTTTATTTTGAGTGAAAAGTTGGAAAAAGGAATAAAAAATGGTCGCAACAAATTTCAAAGTAAAATGCATCAAGCCATAGGTATAATAATTAACTTAAAAAACTGTATCTATTTTTTCCGCTTTTGGACGGAATATTAAGTAAAGGAGTAACATAATATTCTGAAAATATCTTGTAAATGTATGATGTAGAAGATTAATTAATACGAGGTTCACTGACATTATTTTACGTCATTCACATTTTTTAATAGAAACATCATAAATATTTATATATATATATTTGCTTGTCTGACTCATCAATTATTGCATTATTATTATTTTTATAAAAAGTAACGTCGAAAAAATAATGATAATATAATTACGAATACGTATGAAAGAGATTATTACTCCATGATTATGTCATCATTATTTTCATTCACACAATTTCTCTCAAAAGAATTATATGAGATAACTGAAATAGCAACGACGTATCCCATTTATTATTGATAAACATCAGTTGAAAAAACGTGTAAATTCATTTACTTTCACAATTTTTAAATAAATGATAATCAGATTCAAAAAATCAACACATCGTAAATAAAGAAATTTCTGCACTCAAATGTTTAAAAGAGTAAAGAATTCTTATCTTTTAAAAATTCTCCAAATTGATTCTTAAATTTGAATCTAAAAAATGCATGTAAGCTTAAACAACAAATTACTCAGAACATTGATCGCATTTTGAACTATAATCCATAAATTTGTCTTGCATAAGATTTGCTCATCAATTTTTTCTGCAATTTCACCAGATCTCATAAACCACGCTTCAAAAATGTCATTTAACGAGAAAATATGGAAATCGAGATCCATTTATATATGACACAATAAATACGTTAACTTAGCCATTCATACATGATGAACCTCCAGCGAAACCATTATATATGGTCGTAATAACAATTTCTTTTTTTTTTATTTGTCCAGAAAGATAAACAAATGATACCATTCTATTCGTCAAAAATGGTCTCGCTTTTGCACAGTTATGGATACAATCTGCACTATCTTCAATATACACTTTCTTCATTTACGAGCCGGAAAGATGAAGCTTTCAGTGCATCTCGGCAACAGATGAGACGCGATTATCTGGACAAAATGAAAACAATACGGAGAATTGTCGGACAAATTGATCGTCGTATAGGAGTTTATCTCTGTTGTTGTTGTCTTCTCTGTGTCTGCGTGAAAATATATATTTTACGTTGAATTGGGGTCACTTTTTGCGCGACAATGAAATAATAACGGCGGCGCAAAAAGTGGGGCGCATCTTTTAATGCAATTTTGTGTTGCGCAAAATTCTCGCTCGCCACTTTTGCTTCTTCAGCTTTGTTGCACATTTTCCTACTTGATGTTGTTCTGCGTGCGCGTGTTTCGGCAAACATGCACAATGAATTTTCGCCCGCGGCTCTTTTTCATTGTCATCCATTAAAAGTATATGCAAGCTTTCTGTCTATTAACCTTGACTCGCTGCCTTTCTTCTTCTCTTCCTCACTTATGCCTTTTTCTTTTATTATTTTTTGTTTTACATTTCAATGTAGGACTAGGACGCATCTTGCCGCTTTGCTTATATAAAAGCACAGCTAAGCGCTCTGATTTCTGTGCAAATGCGCGCCCAAGTTGCGCAATAAGCAACCATCAAGTTTGAATGCACGCATTAATGTACGTTGATACATCATTTGTCCAGGATTGCGGTAGGTATTTGAGTTCGCGGCTATTAAGCTTTAAGTACACAGTTTCGCGCGCCGCAAATGTTGTTCTTCACGAATATCCGCTTGAATTAGACGAATCAAGTTACAAATTACATAATTAAAGTAATTAAAATAAACATTTAGATGCAAATTCGCTCTTGACTTTGATACTGCAAATCAGTCAAAAGTTTACTTAACTAACTAATATCTCAGAGTATTAGTTGTTTGAGTGTGTTCTGTTAAGCAGATATGAATACGTGCATAGTCACAAAGAGTAATGTATATGCGACTTTGATAATCTTATATTTTAAGATGATTACAGTAATTTCTTATTAAAATGTATATATACAATTATTAATTAATTTAATTTAGCATAAATATTATTACAAGTAGAATTTATAATTGTTAGTTGTAAAAGTAATATTTATTAAAGTCTTCTTTACTATTAGTTAAGATTAAAATAATAATTAGTTTATCTTTGATACAAATTTATGTACAGCAATAAAAAATAAAAAGTATATATTTCAGATTGTTTTTAGTTAAAATTGTCTTCTTCGCATTGACATTTAGTTTGAATGTTAGTTATCTGTAACATTTCTATATAATGGGTTCTTTTTATTTATTATAATCATTGAAACGACAAAGATTTAATTGGATTTGGCTAATGTGATCAAATTTAGAATAGCATTGCGAATTAAAAGCATTTTGAATCAGACAATTCAATCTGATAAAAATGTAGCGTCACAATAGTTGCAAGGATTTGTGTATAATAAAACCACGAAGGAGCGTATGACACTTGAGTTTAGTACCATTCACGAGTTTTTGCGTCTGTTCCAGAAGATTTAACTTTAGTTTTCAAACGAGATAAAAAGCGACAATTCTGAAAATCTCCCCCGGTTATGTATGTTTCATCCAAAATCTCGGTTATTTGTACTGCGGATTAAATGCGGCTATTTTCGTAAGTTTATCGTACGATAATGCTCGCATAATCGAATATCTTTTATGAAAGAGTTGCCATCTGGAAATAAAATAATTAAAATGTCAAATATTATCATCTACAAAGTTTCATTAGATCTTATTTGGCAGCTGATTTTCAAACAAATTGACAACATCGTCTACACGTGTCACGTATAACGGAACACGTTTCTTGGACACATTTTGCATTTCTCCAATATTTGTCTTTCTGAAATTTGACTTTATTTTCGAATGCGAGTAAACTAAATTGAATTTGTATGTCCTTGGCTAGATTCTGTCATAGTATGTAATATTGTGAAGTGAGGTGAACCACAACCAGCATTGTTCACTTTTAAAGTTTTTTTTATCTTTTTTCCCCTTTCTTCCTTCCGTATTTGGTTTCCATTTTTTTATTTATTTTTTCCCGCTTTATACAAGTTTTTACAGTACTCGAGAAAAGAATGTCACATTTACTTTATGTGTAGTACGCAATATTTGCTTAAGAAAAGTTTCCAAATTGCAACGAAGTATAATATTTTTTTATTCGAATTTCAACATTCGAGTAACAATAAACCCAACTTGTTAAAATGCATTTTTGGTAGATTCGATTTGTTGGTACTATTCTAAGTACACTTCAAATTTCTTTTTTGCACTCTCATTTTTATCCAGAAATACAATTTGTCACTAACAAGAATTTTGTAAAATATTTCAAGATTACCAATTTTAGTCGCGAAATTTCTACTTGCATTAATATTTCAATGTCAGTGTCAATATCGATTAAATGTTGAATATAAAATGTTTTGTTTTTGAACTTTTTCATTAACATATTTCGATGTTGATAATTTAAATTGTAAAATTGAAGGATAGTTTATTCATTAAAGCTTTTTACAGAATACTTAAGCAAATATGCCATTAGTCTAATTATCATCGGGGCAATCAATCTTAAAACCATGACGCATAGATAGATGCATAATTGAATTTTAAAGCTCGTAACTAATGTTTCATTTAAACTTTCACTTCACAGATATATCATTTATTAAATGTTGTCTATCAATTTTCAGTTCTGTATATATTTACATGTATCCATAATATTGACAATATAGCGTATAGCTTTATATATTTGACATATGTGTTTCTACAGAAATGCATAAAATTACGTGAATAAAATGACGAACGTATTACTTTAACAATACAATTTTATGAGTGCAAAAAATCGATGTAAACTGACTTGGTCATGAACAATGAGAAAATGTAGAGTAATTTATTCAGAAATGTGTTATTAAACAATGCCTTTATGATTCCAGGCACGTATTTTCAGGACGTGAGTCAAAAGTATTGTCGAACAGCGATATTTTCGAGCATCGTAAAAGTGTGTGATAGTTTTCATGACTCGATCGCAGTGATTCGATATTCGTATCTCTATGAAAAAAAGTTTGATTTATGACAATATTAAATTTACTTTTAAAGGCTGTAGAAATGCTTCAAAGGACTTTGAAGTTTTTTTTTTATTTAATCATGTTTTTTCTGACAAGCCAAGAGAGTAGACAACCATATATGATGCATCCGAGATTCTATATTACGTAATGCTGATATAATTTAAATGTAAAAGAAGAAATCATGAATATATTTCAAGAAATCGAAAAGATTGTCATCTAAGAAAAATCGAATTTTCTTAATATCGTTGGGTACAATTCTTATACAGTTGCATAATAATAATTGTAGCAAAAACAGTAACTGTTAAACAAGATTTACTAAAAAAATAGTTAATCAAAATAAGTTCATTTTAATTCGCAACTTTTTATTCGAAATGATTTATCAGATATTTTTCTCTATCATTAGAATGAGTTCAATTTCTTTTACGGTTCATTCAATCGCAGGAACAAGTTTTCATTTCAACTGTTTTTATCAGAGAAACTGGTCTGCACGATATATACGAAACGAAATAGAAAAATTAAAAGACACCCTAAAACATTATACCTGAAGCATCAAATGAAATTGTTTCGTCGCA
Organism: Gryon sp. ZL-2020; assembly: GCA_022817425.1. Classification (NCBI taxonomy): domain Eukaryota; kingdom Metazoa; phylum Arthropoda; class Insecta; order Hymenoptera; family Scelionidae; genus Gryon; species Gryon sp. ZL-2020. The sequence goes on along the minus strand of JABFPJ010001022.1, from coordinate 11,314 downwards.
GAATTTTTTATTACACACAATCTAATAAATTCGCCGAGTAGAAATTCAACGAATTTCGAAACTAACACTTAATAATGATTTATGAATGTGGTTCTCTTTAATATTATGATCATTACAAAAAACTAATTCAAGTACTTAATGACAGTAATTCTACATCCATCATTAAATATTACAACTTAACCGTAGAAAAATGCAAAATGTAGCAATGATATGGCTAATGTGTCGCTCCAATACTTGTCATACTTTTCCCGCGGGATAATAAATCATTCAATTCCAAAATCATTTCACTTTATGACAAATCAGCATTTAATTATAAATATAATCATGTTATTTTATGATGCGTTGACAACGTAATGAACGTTTAATTTAGTTTCGAGTTCACTTTTAATAATACTCAATTCAAAAGGATATAACGAATCAATATTCCCGTAGGAAATTCCCGCGCCAACCAACTTTATTTAATATTACATGTATTTTAATTTTATCCATTATGCTTGTGTGATATGAAGAATGTGCTTTTAATGCAAATATATGAAAGATTGATGCGTTTTCGTCGGAAGATACATTAGCTTAGATAAAATGCATAAATTGCCGGCGTGATAACTTCTTATCATTAGTAAAATAATACGACGCTGAGTTATTAGTCTCGCCATTATGCTATACCGCTTTCGAGTAAAAGCATCAAAATAATTGAACATAAAAAACTGGCGGAAAAATATATGGACTCATAAATTGAGTATCGCTGAGAAATTAACGTCGCTGCTTTAACGTTGAAATTAAACGCTCGTCTTTGGTGTTATTAGACAATTACGCCAGTGACTTTGGTTTGCGTTTACGAGGTCTAAGCAGCTTTCGGAAATTGCATTGCAGACTGTCGAAGTAAAGGTGGCATTACGTATGTACTTCCTGCGAACGAATGTTTGTTATCTTAAAAGTTATAGTAATAAGAAGAAAGAGAGAGAAAGAGAGACAGAAACTAAAAGAGAGAGATAGAGAAAGAGAATACAGAAAAAAAGGACGATGAAATGATCACTACAAAAGATTAGGAAATATACATTTATAGGAATTTTTGCAAACTTCTCGAGTAAGATGTGTTTTCGTGGATAAAGAAAATGAAACATAAAAGGGAGTCCCAATAAAATTTGCAGTTGAAGAATAAAATAAATACTTTGAATGTATTATCCCTTTCTTACTCGTAACATTATCTTCTATTTCTATTTTCGAAGTTTTCGGGTGCTGCAGTTTTTATGGCAAATTTCTAGTCACTTTGAATTTTTTTGAAAATGAATAGATATTCGTATGCAGGTTATAAGATACTTGAAATATCTTCAAGTATATGCGTATTGTAAAAAGTGCTAAAGAATTGTATTATACAGTCAAATAAAGTCAACTTAAATTTTACATTTTATATTATTGAGTTTCAATTTGTTGTTGAACAAGTATTACGGTTTGAATATTATTGACTTTCATTTTATTAAATAATATTTAATACGCATTCGAATATTATACAAATCTGCAAAGAAAATTTGTTTAAATTAAAATAATTGAATTGTCAAAACCAAAAGTAGCATTTGACTTAACGAAAGACAAAGTAATAAATTAAAATATATTTAGCTTTGTTTTATGAAATTTTCTTTTAATGAACACTCAAATAAATTAAAAAGACAACGATTTACCTAAAATTAAATGCATCCATCCATTCGCCATACTGAAATATAATATTAAAATAATTGTTGGTACAATCAGATTTTTGCATTGAGTGTTTAATTTCAATTTCATTGAGTAAGATTGAACATGTATTTACAAATGAAAATTGAAACAAATTCCGGATATTTTTTCCAGGCAATATTTAATAACAGTTCAAATGAAAAGTCTACATATGCGTAGTGAATAAAATATGACACCAGATTTTTGTTTTTACTAATAACACAGATTTCTGTTTTCCCACTACATTGTAAATATTGAATTAACTTTATCCAATCCTTATCCTAAACAATTTTTCATACCTGCGATTATTAATGTTTTCTTGTCAGATTATTTATACAAAACATTTGTACCATTCAATAGGTGGATTATTTATTTACGTAAACAAATTTGTAAACAAAATATAGTAAATATTTGATTCAAAGCTATTCAAAAGTGTTCAACCTTGTTTTATACCTTATTATCTTTTGTTATATATTTACTCAAAATAATTACCGCAGTTAAATTACTGAAACTTTACTTTTTAGAAGTTATTATAAAATAAAGTTGTTGAAATCAGGGGAAAAAGTTTGTAAAAGTACTTGTGGATATTATTTAATTTGCACTTTCAAGATTATTAGTGCGAAGTAACTGAAATGTTGCGATAAGTAGATTTTCATATTTCTGAAAGACAAAATTAAGATTCTGTTACACAAAACTTTGGCTAAGTTGTTATGAAAAAAGTTATAAATCTTTGGTCTCAACACGTGCGTGTATCATAATTTTCTCTCTAATTATGAGCCGACATAAAGTATAACCAAGACATGCATTTGGACTTTTATTACACATTTCTATGTGAATCTAAACACATAAATTTTGTTATCACGTCATTTAGATCAATAGATGACTACTACATTGTGAACTCCATGAGAGCATAGCAAAACTTTGTTTGGGGTTGAATGAGGGTTTGTGTTTGACAGCTCGAGTTACTAAAAAGATTACAAGTTTGGGTCGAAAGTTGTACAACTTTCATTACAAAAACGGCGTCGATCATTATTTTTTTTTGTTTCCTTTAACATGATTATTTTTTGTATTATCTCGTTTATCTCATCTTTACATTAATTTTTGACATGGATATTAAAAATGCTCGTTGATTTTGCCGCGAATATAAGAGGTACTTCTCCGCAAGTCGAACAATTAAATTTCTCGCCGAGACGGTTAATTATTCTTCACTTAAGTCCTCCCTCTGGATGCTTATCGTTCGTCTCTTGATTTCCACTTTCACATTAAGGGTACACGAAACCGCTCGGCTATTGCACGTCATGTTTATCACACGAAATCATCGCTCATTTTGTTTTGTTTTCGTCGAATTTTGTTACTTAGAATGAAAGAAGTTGAAAAGGGAAACTTATATTAGTTATATTGAATTATGAATAATAAGAATAATAATCATAATAATAATAATAATAAAAATCTAAGTTGACAATAAATATAATCAAACATTAATTAATATATGCAATATTGTAGAAATTGCAAAAAGTACAAAATTATTTTCATTATAAAATATTGCCTCGTTTTGATTATAATATCTAAAAAAAAGTTATTCACGTGCATTAAAATCACTGACCTAATACTTAAATATTAAATTGAAGAAATGGATTTATAGCTATGTCAAGTATATTGAATTTTTCAAATGAGATGACGAAACTGCAAAAAATATGTTTTAAAATAAGACACTGTTATCTTAAATTAAGGCATCAAAATGCTTTACTTTTACAGATGAAATGGTGTAATTTTGCCTTATCCCACAAAGCCCTTTTGCCTTGCATCAAAGTTGCAAAGCTCAAAGTAACTCAGTAAATATAATACGAACTTCTTGAATCGCTTAACTGATTTTCTATATCCATTTAATTAAAAGCTTCGAGAAATCAATTTCTTTCCCTTTTTCTTTTGCATAATATTTTTCATCCGAACTGTGCTTTCTTTGTAAAGCTAGAAAATCAAAAATTGTAAAGCTATCGATGAACGATGCATTTCTCTTCTTTTTCACTCGTTGAATTCATCTCTCGTTGACTATTTATCACTGCCGAGGATTCACGCTGAGTGTAAATCATTGCAATGGCATTTTTCTACTGTCGTGCTTTTTTATGTATATTTCTTCTTTGTCTATCCTCTTTTTCACTCTTTTTTATCATTTTAATTCATTCCTTCTTTTTCTCAGTTTGTCTTTTTTTTTTACTATCATTCTTTATTATATCTTCGGTCACATTGACGAGTGTCAAGGGAACGCAAATTTTGATGTTGAAATTTGAGATTGAAGCACGTAATACAAATAATATGTTAATCTTAGTGCAGGAGGACGTGAGTTTTCATTGGATTCGACGGATCCCGATTTCGCGAGTGCGCGCGACAGAAAATATAAGGACGCGTTGCCAGTAAGAAAAGCTCAAAACGCCCTCGACCTTGTCCCGATTTCCGTCGTCCATGCTCTCGTATCGTTGGTTTTTCCTTACTCGATTGAATAATTAATAACGGGGAAGGGCGAAATGAAGCCGTGACTTCGCTATTCGATGGTTAAAGCAGATAGACAAGATAAATAAGAGGTGTCACATTCACCTAGATTTATATTTTCCTATCTCGCTTTATTTGTACACGTGAGCAATGTATATATATATATGAATACAAAAAATGACAGAAAAAAGAGAAAAAATATTCTTTATTTCCGCGTAATTTCAAAAATTTAATTACTTCTCGGTAATTTAAACAATTATTTCTTATTAACCTACTTTGCAAACCAGTTGATCAATTACTGAAGTTAATCTAGATGAAGAAAATCAGTCTGGTTATTGTCTGGAAAATATCTAGCAGACTTGCAGATACTTTATTTGACTTATAATTTATTCGACAAAAAAGGTTGCTTTTTCTTTGATAAGGTTAATGGCAAATTTCATTTGTTCTGATATGTTTCGATTATTAAAATTGAGATATAAAATAGATATATAAGTTCATCATATATATATATATATGAACTTATATAGTATAAAATTAAAAAAAATTGAACTTATAGCTGAATTCCAGTTCTATTATTTAATGCTTTGAATATTATGATTAATAATCCGACTACACTGATATTTTCATATTTTTATCTGACTTTCCTGACTTCTATTACTTTTTTCTATTATATCAAGCGATATTAGAAATTGGAATTAAACAATTTTTACCTTATTATTTGGTGTATCGATATAGAATTACTTATTAATACTTGATAACATCTTATTTATGTATATCAGTAAAAGGAAAAAAATATGATATCGTCATTTCTAATAAAAAAATAAATTAAATCATACTGTCGAGAAAATAAAAGAAAAAAAAGAGTTTGAAAAAATGTTGAAACTCTCGGTGGAGGCGTTATCTATCGTTTGATTTTATTTGACGACATGACATATGAAAGCGAAGGGTAAAGATTCGATGAAAGGGAGTCTTATATTTGCAATAAAGTACTTGGAAGTGAAAATAAATATAAGAGAAATAAGTTTAAGCGTTATCTCTGAATTATGCATTTAATGATAAATAAGACGAGAATATACCCCCGCAGAACTTGATGCGAAAATGATGAGAAAAAGTTATTGTGACATTTTCTCATCTCTCGCTTTCTAGAAATTCACAAAATTGACTTTGCTGAGTAATTTTAAAAAAATGATTTGCTTCAGGAGACTAACATGGCTTGTTATGACAAGGTTAACAAAACATTTTGCCAAGCAAATGAAAACTTCTCGACTTAAAAGTGTACGAACTTATTGACTTTCAAGCATATTGTAGAACGAAAAATTTTTATTAAAGTGGAAATTGAGTATTGATTCTTAATAACACTTATGATTAGTAATAAGCAGGAAATTGTAAAGAGTTTCGAGATGAGCTAGTTTATATAAAATTAAAAGATAATGCATTTTCACTCCTCTAATAGTGTAATACAATTTATGAAACTGTCATTGGAATATGAAAATGATATTTCCTGTTATTGCAATATTCGGAATTATAAAGTATATTGGCTTTGCTTATTAAGAACTTTTTCATAATTATAATTTATCATTTTATATTATTATTATTTGTTCATAACATTTTAATTATTTTAATTAAAAACGAAATCTGGTATGAAACAAATTTCCCTTTATTGTTTTATTTTTCACTCTACAATAAAAGTTTAATCTTTTACTACATTTTTATTGCGTGTAATAAAAGTACGGAGAATGAACAGACTATGCGTATAGAACAGTTTAAATCATGTTTAATATTTTTTGTGGTATTGCAATCTCAGAAAGAGATGTCAAAAAAATATATACCCAAAAGTATAAGAAAAATAAGCATTTTTCAAAAGAAATAATAATATTTAGTAAAATTATATTAATAAAAAGTATTAATTTTAATAAATAAACACAAATATTTTATGAAATTAAACATCTCTAAAAGAACAAAAAATATCACATTGATTAAATCAAACTTATACATAAGTTGCATTATCAGCTCTGAGTAATTCATGACTTCTGTCGCAAATTAATTATTAAAATGAAAGTTACTTTTTTCCGCGGTAAATGTATAAAAGAGTACGCAGTGATTGACTTTATAAACGGTCAGACATTTCATTCTCCGAAATCATGACTCCTTCTCTAGACTACCTGATTTATCCAGATAATTTTATTATCGAAACTACCTGCAGTCAATTCTTACAGTAGAAAATCTTCTTTATTCGTAAACTCAGTTAAACATACACAAACAAAGAGTTATTTGTGTATGGTTGAAGGCATTTCTTTAATACAAAATCAATGTATAAAACATTCGAATTTTGATATATTTTCAAAAGAAAGTAGTCTTAAATATTTATTTATATAATATAAATAATGTAATATAATATAATTTTATTCTTTTCATTTGAAACATTAATTTTATATATCAAACAAAAATTAATAATTCTTTTTTGATATGGTTTCCACTCTCATTATTATCGATTTAAAAAAACTAACAAAAACTAAGAGAAACAGTGAACTTCACTTTGTGCAGTGTATTTAATAAAAACTGACTTTATATTATTCAATACACATCGTATCAGTGAACTATGATCTACGTGTGATTGAACTATATACACTTTTCTTGTCACCTCACGTTTAAAGGATAAAGTTGAGGAATCATGTTGCTCGGCAGAGTAGATCTTGAATAGAAGAATAGTGGATACTTACTGGTAGGTGGAACGAAGGCAAAGAGAACCTTCCAGAAAATCGTGAGAGAGTGCATGAGATAGTCGGTGGCGGAGGGCGGCGAACCCTGTTCAGCATCGTCGTCGTCTCCACCACTCACGGTTAAAGCTTCCGTGAATTGTTCCTTCCATGAATTCGTTCCTGCAAATATCGTAAATGTTAAACGTGATTATTCGTCTTCCATTCTCTCTCACGGTCTTTTCCCATTACGGAAAAGGAGGACGCTTAATTGATTCAACTTGACAATCTGAAAATAACATCCCAATGCTAAATAAACATTCCGTCAAACAATTTAATGCCTTTTGGCTCGCTAAAGTGATGTATGGTTGGTTAAAAAGCGACATGAACATTCTCATAAACCGTATTATTTCGCTCGACGATTTTCACGAATGAAACACGAAAGCATTTGAAAAGTGTTGCAATATGATTTTGAGTTTAGTCCTTTCAAAATTTCATTTAATTTTTCGAACTACTTTCATTTGGATAATGAATTACAACGACTGCGCCGTAAAACGTGCAACTACTTTACACTTTAGCATGCAAATAAAAGTTCATATCACCACGCGTTCCCGCCCCTCGCTACTTTCATTTTAATTTGCACATTATTCCAGGTACATCGTAAAAATTTCGCTTCAATATTGTCCTTGCAGTTTCTCCTTTCTTTTGCAAGAGAAACTTTCCAACTTCCATTTTGTAAATTTATTGGTCAGAGTGTTCGCGAATTCGCAATGAAGAGACAATGTTTTTACGTACTTTTCTTGCGCTTTAGCTCTAACTGTATTGTTCGACAAAGTGCCAAATAATTTGTTTTCTCGCAGGCGGCTGAAGGTTTTATGATTAAGAAGTCGATTGAATTCGAATAAAGGAATTTCGAATATTTATTGGCGCAGGAAATATATTTTAGTTTAAGTAGAATGAGAGAGCCAATTATTAAGTTGCAAAAGAAGTTAGTGTGTCGGTAATAAAGTAGAACAAACAAAAAGTAAAACGAAATTCAGCTTGATGAGAAAGTATTCGACTTTATTTACCCAAAAGATGATATTAAAAAGGATGAATTTAAACATGATCTGCTTAAAATGGTAATTAAAAATTATGCAAAGACATTTCACTACCAATTTATGACGTTTTCATTTATACTCCGTAAATTAAAAATTAGTCTTATGTTCTTAATATGTTCGTTGAATAGTTCTTACATTTTTTTTCGATTTCAACTGTATATACAAATCATCCACAGACGATATATTTTCATGTATCTACGGTACAGTACAGTTTATAAATGCACCACATGCTTTGCTCACTGCTTCAGCCGAAATTTTGTACGCGTGGGTTATTAAAGCAAACGCAATGCAGCAAAGTACTTGGAAATTTGTATTCACAAAATGTGAGTCTTAATACGTATCATTACAATTTTATTCAACCAAAATTACTTAATGAATTAAATATTACTGAATTCAATCAAAAGAAAATAAATTAATAAATCAATTAAAAGCAATATATTATTTAGAATAAAACTAATATTCAAGTCATTGTTTCATATTAAACTTTTGTATCTTTCATATAAAATTAATATATAGTCAAATCTAACACGTTATAATGTCTGTGATGTATATTTATAGCGAATGAATTTGGAACTTAATGAAACCTTGCTCTTTTCTAAAGACAAGTATAATAAGATTCAAATTGATTTTCTTCACAACACTGAATAAAGAATGGCTTAAAGGTTTGCGTGCTTCGGCACACGCAACTGTTTTGAAACGTCGACTGAAGAAACGTATTAATGCTGCTCGTCAAGTAAATTGGTCTGGGTTTAAGCACCTCCATGATCGACCGAGAAGATAATATTCTCTTACGAAGAAATATTTCTATTCAAACAAAGTGCACTTGAGAGGCAGAGGTTTTCATCATTTGATTTATCCGCGACATTACTGCAGTGATATATTTTTCGTTCTTTATGACTCTCGTTGCATCGGAGTTTGTTAACTTCAATATTGTACGCGATTTTTCGAAAATTGTGCATATTTACGTTACATTTGAACGCAGATGCAGAAACGCTTTTCACATCAGCGATTTTTAAATTTATATCGCTCAAGATTTTTGCAAAATATTTCTTCGAACAAATTGACAGTTAAAATATTTTCGACCTGGATATTGCAAAACGTAAAAAAACTGACGACGTTAAAGTGTCAGAAGTTACAAACTTTTTGCAGCATTTATTTTGCAAAGATAAAATGGTAAACAAGTGAAATGTCCATTTGAAATATTTCTGCATTTTATACTTTTATTGATCGTTCTGACTAATGCTACACTGTTTTATTACAATATTTTTGTTTAATTATTATGTTTCATTATAAAAAGAAAGTTTCATTGTCTTGAGATAAAAGTGTTCATTTCTAACAAAATAATTCAAAAATGTGCAATGTTATCGTTGAATGTTTTCTTGCAGGCATCAGCAAGTCGTGTAACAAAACAGTGGCATTGTTTTACACATTGAGTAGGAAGGATTTACCGCAGCAGCGAGTCGAATCCGGTGTTTGCAATGAAGATTCGACGGCGAACTCCGAACATCGTCAAATAAAGACCTTCATTGTACACAAAAGAGCGAGCACGAAACAAAAGATTGTGAAATAATCTGATCTGTGATCTCTATTTAAATGAACTTATTTGCATTGTCCGTCGATTATTTCAATTACTCATGAAATTAATTCCAATTTTCTAGTTGCAAATTGTGTCAATTACTTATGTGTAATACGCAATAAGATATTTATTATTATTCGTATGTCATTAGTTCTTATTAGCAAAATTGTCCAATTGTAAAAATTGAATAATTCTTGAATATACAATCAATTATATTAAAATGTATTATATATACTTTCTGATATTTCATTTCATTTTTGTAAAACTGAAAATTATTTTGAAATAAGGTAAATTTAATATCAAATTGAATCTATTAAACATTTTAATTAAAACCATACACTTGATTCAAATGAAGACAAATAAGAGTTACTGTATATTAGAGAGATTGCGCATATTGCTCAATCGTTCATGGAACAGTCAGACAAAATTAAACAAGAAATTGATCTACATTTAGTGGCTTTGAAATTGCATTGGACATTGCAGGTCCAATACCAATTTCATTTATAATTATTATAAATCTCCAAACTTGAATTGACAGTTCTGCAATGCATATCCAAAACTTCGATTGAAATTTAATTTCGAAAAGTGTTATTTTTCGCGTAAGATTCATGCACATAAACTTGGAAATAAAATTAAACATGTAAATGTTTATGTTATAATTACGGACATTCTATCACCATAAGCCTTTCTTAAAGTTGTAATCTTTCAATTTTTAATTTTGTCATTAACATTCGAAAAGTCACATAACTAATCAAATTAGATACATATTTTATTTTTTTTATTTTATATACGTTTTTCAATTATGAGTAATGTTTAAAAAAATAACTATAATTTTTATCTATTTTAGATTAAATCAAAATGTATATTTTCATTCGAAAAAATGTATATATTTCATAATACGTACATTAATTTGATTTGTCCAATTTAGAGTAATTTATAATATTTCCGTTAACAAACAAAAACGTCAAAAACAATCTGGAAGTTTTTTTTTTATTCAAATTGAATAATCGCGCGAAAAAGCGATAGCGTTGTGTGTGTACGCTTGAAAGATTTATTGCTGATTACGGATTCCCAGCGAACCAAAAATTTGTAATTAAGAAGAAATGTTGGGAATGAAATTTGATTGTAATGAAAGAGTCGTAAGTAGGTCAATTAAAAGTGAACTGACTCAAATATTGTAATAAACTAATTTGAATTACATTTTATATTAAACGCGACAGTAATGCATATTAAAAAAAAAGAAAAAAAGAAAAACTTGTTTCTTTGCCTTGACATTTTCAACTTCATGATACAAGTTTTTCAGAGACAAAACACTCTTTCGTGAACAAGCGAAGTCACTTGAAAACCTTGTGTGCGAAAAGGAGAAATAGCGTTCTTCCGATTACGTTGCGGAGGAGACAGAGTATTTTGTGCATTGTTTCCTCACAATTTTTGTTCCAAAGGAGAATCTTCACAGACTGATTTCTTATGAAAAAGGTTTGATTAATGTGAATCCATTTGTACAAAATAAAAGCAAAAGATATGAAATTTGTAATGCAATTTGTCAAACTAAGAAAATAAATTCGAGGTTTAAAACTGTGTAAGGTAGTGGCACCGGTTTGCGATACGTCGCCGGTTTTCAATAGTTTTCAGTTTAATAATACTATATTTACAAATAAACAATATCATACGTTTACAATGTTACATTTATGTAAAATACAAATATTAATCTTTATTTTAAACAGGCAATTTTTTCAAAATACTATTTG
>JABFPJ010001021.1:0-29856 GCA_022817425.1 Gryon sp. ZL-2020 | reverse complement strand
ATACAACATTCCTTTATAAAGAACTAATGTATTACCAATATATGGTCCATTTATGCAAATATATATGTCCATTATAGTACTATCTATTATTAATATACTATCAATATACCCGAACAGAAAAAAACATATATCACAATTTATATCAAAATATATAATCCTTTGCCACAAAAATATATTTTTGCATATACGTCGATATATATTTCCCACCGTTAGGGTAGTCATATATAAATTGTACAAACAGACATACATGAGTTTGGAATAAGACGAGAAAACAAATTGAAATCGATAATTGATTGACGCCGACACATCGTCAAAATATTGATAGATTTTGCGGCTCGCTGCATGGCGTGTATAGAAATCTCGTTGAAACGAGACCTGCTCGCGAGAATACTTTATTCCGAAGCTCAAGCTGAAGATTACTTTGGTGCCAGAACTCGCTTGACAAAGTATTGCAGAAATGAAACCACCAAAATCTATATCCAACCCATCGTACAGGAAATTGCCAATCTTGAGCGTCGTAATTATGGCGTCTTCTCAGATATATTCTTTCACAATTTATGTAATCATAAAACAAAAAGTTACACGATGATGTAAAATGAGAAACAATTTATTGTTCATTTTTGAACACAGAATTTGAATTTATTGGTATTAAATTGGATATCAAATGGCGAGCCAGAAATAATAAAACTTAAATTATATATATCACGAAGTAATATGAATTTAAATTTATTAATGGAATATGATTTTTTTATGATAAAATTCATTTATTGTACAATATTTTTATACTTTCTGATTTTTTAATAAAACTTTTTGTTGTATTTTCCAGCTTTTTTTAGTATTGTGGTTTTCTGACGCACTTTTGAATTAATTAGGAAATTGTCATTTTTTACCATTTATTGCAATCACGCATTTTTGAATTTTTGATTAATTTTCGATATTTTTCATGAAATTTTGATCGTTCCAGGAAATTTTTAATTTGTCTCCGAAATGTATTGTTTCATTATATTTTCATATTACCACGTGCATATTATCACAATTATATATACGTTACCACCGCAGTGTTACTATTTCACACTGTGCGTGATATACTTTAAAATTCCCAAGTGAAGTTCATTTTCAATGAAAATTGTTGTGTTTGAAATCAGAATAATCAATAAATTCAATAGTGCAATTATTGAAATGGATAGGACGATAAAAACCAGTATGAAATACATTTTTTCGTATTTGTGCATCATCCATTCAATATTAAATCAAATGGCAGTGTTTATCTTTGCTCGGATTAATATGAACTATTAAACCGGAAGCAAACAAACGGACAAAAATCGGCAAATCTAAAAAATGCATGAATAAAATGCATACATATATATATATATATATATATATATATATATGTGATATAACTTTACGTATATATATTATACCTTTATATATTAGTTGAATTTCCGGCTTTGCCCGAGTAATCGTCCTGTAGCCCTCTTATGGCCTTTTTAGGTCCTTTCATGTCCTTTTCATGGCCCTGTCATAGCCTTGGTATGGCTCTGTTATGGCCTTGCTATGGCCCTGTTATGGCCTTGTTATGGCCTTGTTAGGGCCTTGTTAGGGCCCTGTTATGGCCCTGTCATTGCTCTATCATGGCCCTGTGATGACCTTATCATGGCCCTGTTATGACCTTACCATGGCCCTGCTATAGCCCTGTCATGACCTTGCTATGACCCTGTTATGGCCTTGGTATGACCCTGTTATGGCCTTGGTATGACCCTGTCATGGCCTTGTTATGGCCCTGTTATGGCCTTGTTATGACCCTGTTATGACCTTGGTATGATCCTGTCATGGCCTTGCTATGGCCCTGTTATGGCCTTGCTATGTCCCGGTTATAGCCTTGCTATGACCCGGTTATGGCCTTGCTACGAAACTAACCCTGGCCCTGTTATGGCTATGCCATGGCCGTGTCATGACTATGCCATGGCCTTGTCTTTGCCTTAACATGGCCATGTCATGGCTTCGCCATGGCCTTATCTTTGCCTTAACATGTCTTTGCCTCTCCATCTAACATAATTTTCATTTTTGTACTTTTTTGACCAAAATATTATTAAATTAACTTTTAATGTAGCTTATCGAAATATCGCAGATTCGCAGAACACATATTTTCATTTATATATACACGTCTGATCGGGGAATTTGAAATAATAATTACTGCTACTTGTAAAGCTGAAAAGTGTTGACTAATTTTTGTTATCCATCCAAGGCCGTTAATCCAGTTTAATGAATAAAACGAAAATTTCCAACTTAACGACTTCAGGAGATAGTTGACGTGGTTAACGTAGCGTGTCGAGTTTGTCAACGCTGCGGAAGCCGTTTCTGCCGGATTATATACTAAACTTCCACTTTTCGTGCGTCTTCAATGTCTAAGCACTAAGCTTCAAAAAAAGGGGCGTTACAGTTGCGTCCCAGAAATACAGTTAAATACCGATTATTATTTTCGGCTAAAAGGATTTGAAAATGAGTACTTAAAGTATACACACGACTGACTTTAAATGACAATAAAAGAATAGTATATAATTTAAATGAAACGAATATTAAAAAAAAATAGCGAAATATGAAGTTTCATTTAAAGGAAAGATATTTTTTTTTTTATTTTTTAGTGTAATAATGTTTTATATATATTTTTTGATATATATTTTTTGTTAATAAGTTTGATTTAGATTGTATGATTTATGATGGATTAAATGGCGGGGGATATTTAAACGAGGAATAATGTCATTTGTAAATCACTATCGAACATGAAGCTTTGACATACTCTTATGACATATTGCAGTTCGTAGCACACGAGAGACGTTTGTCAACCGCGGCGTCGCGAACAATGGCCGCGATGAGCCTGGGATTCATCGTAATGGTCACACCCTGGACTATTCAGGAAGTTGTGGCAGCCTGCACCGGAAGCAAGCCACCGCCATTCCTGGACTTCCTCGCCACGTGGCTCGCGCTATCCAACAGCTTCTGGAATCCCTTTCTTTACTGGCTCCTCAACAATCACTTTCGACGCATTTCACGCGAATTACTCTATACCAAAGTAATTATTATCATCATAATTATATTCATTTGAATTATTATATTACCATCTTTAAAAAGAAAAAATCAAATTTTTTTATATAATTATAATTATTTTTTTATGTATATTTATTTCATATTTATAATTATATAAAAAAATTTATATAAAAAATGTATATAAATTTTTTATATAAATTACAATATTTAAGGGATGAAAATACTTTTCGTCCCGAGGGAGGGAAAGTGTAACTTTCCTCCCACTTTGGAGGGAAGAAAAAATGAGTTTTCAATGCTCGTAAGAAGAAAAGTAACCTTCCATCTTTAATTTCTATCCCTAGAGAGGTAAATGATATACCATCATATTATTTAAGGGATGAGAACACTTTTTGTCCCGAGAGAGGAAAAGTGCCACTTTCGTCCCATTTTGAAGAAGAGAAAAATAGTATATTACGCAACAAGGGAGATAAAATCGGGAAAAGGATTTCCGATGTCATTTCCCAAGTTGCATACGATATTTTTCGTCACGAGGGAGGAAAAAATTTTGCGAAAACTCCCTAGAGAGGAAAAGGGTACTTTCCCTCCTCCATTGACGAAAAGGTATTTTCAATGCTTTTGTAATAAAAAGTAACTATATTTATTTTCTATCCCTAGGGATGTAATTACACTTCTTTTTAATTATTTACGGGATGAAAATACTTTTGGTCCCGAGGGAGGGAAAGTGCAACTTTCGTTCCACTTTAAAAAAAAGAAAAATGTATTTTCGATATGCGTATGAGAAAAAATAACTTTTCATCTCTAGGGATAAAATACTTTGTCGTTTGACGGACAAAATCATCTCTTTAATAGCATTTTCCTCCCTCGGGAGAGAAAGTGACACTCTAAAAGAAAGAAAAGATGTATTTTCTTGAATGTTCGTGTGAGGAAAGTAATTTTCCATCCTTGGTTTCTATCCCTAGGGAGAAAAACTACCTTACATTATATTATTTAAGAGATAAAAATACTTTTTGTCCCGAGGGAGGGAAAGTGCCAATTTCGTCCCACTTTGGAGGGAAGAAAAGATATATTTTCGATATGATTTTGAGAAAAAGTAACTTTTCATCCCTAGGGATGAAATACTCCGTCATTTGAGGGACAAAAATGAGGGACAAAAAGCATTTTCCTCCCTCGGAAGAGAAAGTGTCTTTCTAAGGGCAGAAAACATGTATTTTCAATACACATCTGTGAAAAATAATATATTACGTATCATCAGGTAGAAAAAGCACTTTACTGCTCTGATCGCAGGTATGAAAAAGGACTTTCAAAATCTTCTTTTTTACTAAAAAATAGGATTATACAACTTGTTACTTTTTTAGCATTTTAGGTTAACTTTTTATGAAGTATCGAGCAATGTGTAATATATTGTAAAAATAATTCAAAAACAAATATCACACGAGTTTGTCTGAAAGACAAAGTCCGCGAATTTGTCAAAGTTCGAACAATCGCGACGAAAACACGAGAACTTTGTATATCGAATATGAAGCTAACAATCAATAGCACTTAGAAATTGTAGGTCAACGGCGTTATGAAGTTGTAACAACATTTTCTCGTATAAAAGCAACAAAGTAATGCCAGATTGAAATTACGAAGAAAAAAAAGGAAAAGAAAAATTGCTTTCTCGATGTGCATTGAAAATCTTTAATTATTGCATTTTATTTGCACAACTTTGTTTTTGCAATTTGACTTGTTTAATTATAAGTTGCATATTGAATTGGAAATTCAGATCGAACTCACGTTACAGATTTTCTTGTTTTTATGTAAGTTCGTTGTGGAAAATCAAATAATCCGGAAAGTTTAAAAATTATGCAAAAATAGGCAATTTTTTAAAATTACAATTTAAATTAATTAAATTAATTCATTATTTTTGCAATAATGTATGGCCTTTTTTATTCTTTCGCATTTATTAATCAACATAATCAAGTATTGCCGATTAATGTGCTACATTATCTGTCTTATCGTAGCGTCAGTTTTGAGAAAGGAGCCGACGGTCCGTAAATCTTTAATTGCACAGACCGACGCTCATTATGGAGACAACCGCTACTGAATTCACTTGGCTATTAACGAGAACTTTCAACTTATCGAGCCAGAAATCGAATTATGCCTTCTTTTTCGACGTTATTTAATAAGGCGTCTTGATAGTAGAAGAAATGTGTCTGTTAAATATTTTCTTGAATTCACAATCATTTTATGGAGGATTTTTTTCAGATTTAATACGAATTTTTAGTATTTCAGTTTTTTTATTTTTTTTAAGTTGGATATTAAGATTTAGATTTTTAATTTTTTGTTTAATTTTACATTATTTTACATTTTATAACTTGTTTATGTTAATTTATTTTTTTAATTTTACATTATTTGAAATATTAAGATTTACATTACTTTGAATTAAAAATTTACGATATTTGATTTGATTTATTTAATTTTCAATTAATGTTATTAAAATTGTATTTAAAATTTAAAATATTATTTTAAATAATTTAATAATTATTTTATTAAATTCAAACATTATTTAATTTAATCAAAATTCAAAATAACTTAATACTTTTTTAAATTTTAAATAACGTAAAATTAATTTTAAAAATAAATAAAATACAATTTCAAAAAGGAAAATTTTAAACTTAAAAAATTAAAACGTAAAATAGAATAAATTTCAAAAATTGCAAAAATGAGTTTTTAAAACAATAACTTAAAACTTTTTTCAACAATAACTTTTTTTCAACAAATTTTTTAATTTATTTAACTTAAATTAGTGTTATTAAAATTTTATTTAAAATAATGTTACATTTTTACTTTATTCAAAATCCAAAATAAAATTTTATTTTTTCATTAAAAATGACGTAAAATTAAACAAAACAATTAAATTACAATTAAAAAAGTAAAAATAATGTAAAATTAAAAAAATTTACAATAATTTATAATAAAATAATTTAAAAAGATTAATTAATTAAGACGTTTAAAAAATATTTACAACATTGTATCTTCAGATACATTTTTATTTTTTTTTTAACTTAATTAATGTTCTTAAAATTTTATTTAAATTTTAAAATAATATAACTAATATCTTTTAATTTAATCAAAATTCAAAGTAATGTATTTTTATTTGAAATTTATTTAAAAATAACCAGAATAATCAAAATAAAATTAAAAAAAGTAAAAATTATGAAAAAATAAAAAATTTACAATAACAAATATTTTATAAATAAATTATGAATATCTAATTATATAATTAAAATTAATATTTTTTATGAAATAAAAAGTTTTCATTTTAATAAAATATTCTTAAAAATTACAATAGAATAAAGTAATTTTAAAAATCAAAAATAATAAGACGTTTCAAAAAAAATCATAAAAAACTAATTTTTCAGATTTTATGCCGACAAACACCTTTAGGACCGAAAAATCACTGCTGCGCCACCAGCACAGGTGGCCTCGATATTTGCAGCATAGGAGGATACGATTTATCAGGTAAAAACGTGCCCAAAAGTAATCTCACTTTTTGCCACACATTTAATACCTCTAACATCTCGTATTTATTATTACCATTTTTATAACTATTTGTTCAAACCACACCCAGATTCATTTTTCCCATACTTCATTCACTTCCATTTTTAGTGTCAAACAAAGCCTTGTATATCAAAGCAAATTTTAGATCCCATCAGCTCTGTCATGGAATTTAACGGACGAAAAAAAATCATTCAATTAAATTTTACAAAAAGTCTCGTAAATTAGTGCCACGACAAATTACTTTAATTGGAAGTGTTAAAGTTGGCTCGTAAAAGGTATATGTCTAAAACGAAAAGGCAATTAATGAAATGGCGGCAAAAAGTATTTAATTTAAAAAATGTTAAATTTAAATTTATTTAAAAAAATGGATCCGATTCATTGTGAAAAATTTGTCACAAAAAAGTGTCGAAAAACAGCAAAATCATCGCGGCTGTTTCTGCAAAAGAATTAAGGGGCTATCGATTTCTCGCATTAACGAGTAGCGTGAATCAAGTTTTGAGCTCGACTTGTCAAACTAACTCGGCTGAATCAGTCCGCCAATAATGAGGATTTACGTTCGATCGCTAATGATTGCTATTCGTTCAATGTTATCGCAATATTTGGCTGAAGTGATTATCACGGTGGGCTTAAGTAACTTTTCTCCTGATATTAACTTTCAAATTTCAATCCAATTTAACTACTTTTCGTGGTTAAATGTTGAGTTTCAGTGAAATTCAATTCAAGGTGCTATCGATTTACTTTTTTGAAACAACAAATATTAATTACGTAACTTAAAAACAGGAAAAACCTGAAACAAAAATTAAGTAATTAATTTCCGTGTCAAAAATTCTCATATGAGAAATCATATGAAAAATCGTGACAATTTATTATATGATCTCATATATGATTTCTTACGCAATTATTACAAAAATAAAATATTAGATTATATACATGTATAATTTATAAATAAAAATAATAATTTAAAAAATTTCATAATTTCGAAAATTTCAAAATGTGCCCTTTTTCGCGCCTTTTTCACGTCTTTTTCGTTCATATTAAAATGATAAAATGAGAACCTAAAACCTAGAATAGATTTTAGGGATAGGCGATTTAATCGCGATTAGTAATAAAATCGGCAATAATCGATTAATCGAATATTGAGTTAATCGATTAATTCTAAACGACTAATCGATTATTGAGTTAATCGATTAATTCTGAACGATTAATCGATTATTGAGTTAATCGATTAATTCTGAACGACTAATAGATTATCGTGTTAATCGATTAATTTTAAGCGATTCATCGATTCTTATTAGTCGAACAATAAAATTAATCGATTATCAAAGAATCGATTACTTTTCAATAATCGCCTATCCTTAGCGATATAGAAAACGTATTTAGGTAACTTATATATTTCCATCTTCAAATTACTTACAAGAAATATCTACGAAGCGCCACCTTGCGTCGTACTTATTAACAACTACACTATCATTAAAATTATTTCTAATAATTCTAATAGTTAACTCTGACACTTTTTATATAAATTTACAATGTTTGTGATTGCTAAAAGGCACCAAAAATGTACATTTTGAAATTTAGAAAATCATTATTATTTAATAATAATATATTTAAAATAACAATTCCGATTTTTATTCTACATCAATACATGAAAAATGATGAGGAATTAGTATTCGTATTGGTTTGGTGTGATTGGCGATTATGTTGGATTACATATCTGCATTTATTTATTAAGAGTGATATTGTTTACCGGATTGCATGGCTTGCATTTAAACAAATTATTTGTTAAAACATCGGAAGCATTCATAGAACGGATGTGTTAATCGGACTGCAATTCTATGCAAATGCGCTTTGATGCTGTACGATTGCCTTGTAATAGCATTAAAATTCATCAACATTTCACAATACGTCGCGCTGGTACATAATAATTATTAATACTGTGAAAACCAGTGTACAAGTCTGACTCCAATTTGGGGCCTTAGGTGGTATTCCGCAGTTTTAATTTAAAAGTGAAGATAAATATCAAATTATTTAATTAACTCTTAAATAGTCGAAATTAATTAATATATTTTTTTTCATCTTGGCGTCCAACAAACTACCGTTTCTTTTGAATTTTTTTTCTATTTTATCTTTTGTTTTGTTTTCGCCTTTGTTAATTTGCAAGATTAAATTTTGTTAAACAAATTGTTTAAACAAAATTTGTTAAAATTAATTTGTTAAAAGAATTTTTGTTATTGCTGAAAATTGTCGGTAACCACGCGACCTGTTTTACCACTTTGTAGCAGCGCCCTCACACTTTACTTAATGATTTTAGAAATGTAATGGTTTCTGGTCGCCATTTTCGATTTGGATCATTTCATTCATTTCATTATTAACGCCATCATATTCATTTTACTATTTTATTATTACTATTAATTACTTTATTTTCTAGTTTTAAGCTGAAATTAGGTTAAAAAATAGTTTTATTACTGCTTAGATTAAAGGTTAATAGAAATAATAAAATTAAGGTTAGAATTAAGTTTGAAAAAAATAATTTTCAAAGTAAACTTTAGGCTCCGTAACTTTCCCCGTTTGGTTCGCAAAATGAATAGAACAGAAAAATATTTATAAATACTTATTTATAAATAAATAATTGAGGTTATGTCGATATCTCCTCCCTAACCTCTCAGATATACACAAACAAAGAAACATATATAGTCACGTGACTCATACCAAGGCGCCAAAAGACGAAAAACCGTGAATAAATTAAACCACAAACATTAACACTTGTCGCTTAAAGCAATAAAAATGCAATCGAAAATGGTAAATACAACCATCTTTTTTACTACATAACCTTTCAATGTCCTAAATTTCAAGACACAGAAAGGTTATGTTTAACCTAAAACGTTGACTCCCAGTAATTTTTTGTTTAACCTAACCTCACTTTTGCCCACAAGATGATGAAATATTAAATTATATAAATAAAATAAATAAATTAAATTCAACAATGTAATGGAATTGCGTATTATGATTCTATACTGAGAATTTGGTATATAGAAAATCAGAATCAAGTTACCGGAAATTGCAACCGCAGAATAATTTGTCCATGCGAATAATGCAATGAGTAATGAAACGAGGCAATTGAATTGCAGGTTTGGAGCAATGTTCGATGGACCATTCATCCATGGTGAGGTGTTCGAGTCTTTCTTTGACGAATACACCGCCGCCGCTGCGTTGGGATTCGCGGCACGTGGTAGGATGTGTAGAAGCGATGAATACGTGAGGCCGGAACGCCGCCACGCAGACCGAGGAGACCGAACCGCCCGACTCCCCGAGCACCGACAGTTAGTACGAATGTCGCGTGGCGGCGACACTTATGGCGCTTTCTCGCAAACGCCCAGCAGTCGTATTCATACCAATTATTCTGCAACTTTTTATTCAACTCTCGAGGTTTGTCTTTGTCTTTATTGTTATAAAAGACGAAGATACAACTAAACCCCTTAAACACATCAAAATTCTAAAAAGCACTCAATAATTTCTCTAAGGTGCGTCTCAAAAATTGATCAATTTTTTAATTGAATTAATGGCTGATAATAGTTTACTAATTTTCAACATTATTATTTTTGCCAGATAATACCGTCATAGGAGAAGGAAGTTTTTTAGTCATACTTATGTTTCGTGTAAACATAACCTCAATATGTTTATTTTAATGTTTTTAATTAAAAAAAACATTGTTGAAACATTGTTATGGCACATTGTTGAATTTGAAACATAAACAAACAATTAATGGCAAACTCCCTTCGACACATGCGCCATGCGACTAGTGACGGAACTAAACAGCTTCATTTCTAGTTCGATTTTGTTCAAGATATTGTCCAGACCTGTGTATACGACCGTGGAAAAAGGTAATTAAATTTTAATTTTAAACTACATTTTATAATAAATTGAGAGGTTTTTATTTTTATTATATCTAAATAATTCATTAATATTGTAAATTGCGAAGTGAACATAACCTCTCTCATTCATTGAATATATGAAATAAAAGACTTCCGTTTAATAGTATGTATTACTTTGCTTAAAATTCAGCTATATAAGTATATTTTTATGAAAATAAACGTTATAAATGGTTCACAAATTAATAAATTACGCATTTAAAATTTTAAACAATAATACATTTAAATTATTTTATGAACAAAATTGTTTAGTATATAAAAGTATATAAACATTATTTTGAAAGGTTAGGTTGATCATTAATCACAATTTTATCATATTTAAATGAAATTTAATATTAAATAAGCCAAACAAATTAAGGAAACAATACCGCCCAAAGAACGGTCGTTTTTTGTACTTGGCCAGAGACACTACCGTGTCTCTTGATAAACATCTGCCTCAGTCAAATTTCGAAATGTAATGATTTTAACAAAAATATTTATAATTTATGACTGATTGGATTGTAAATATTTACTGATTGGTTAATAATTTTTTATTAAACAAAATTCAAAAATTTTTGAAAACAATTTTCAAACATTTAAAAAACAAAAAAAAAATAAAGAATTAGGTACGAATTGGACAATTCTTGAGACGCAATTTTAGCGAATTTATGGTGAATTCGTGTTTACAGGAACAATTTAAATTTAGTTTAAGTATTTTTGTGAATAGCTCTCCAGCTCAGGAATATCACGTTTTTACACGTGATTCAATTCTAGTCTTCACGATGATCTGAAAAATATAATTTTTTTATATTTTTGTCCGATTTTTTATAATTTTATTATTTATTAAGACTCATTTTAACATAACGAATTTTAATATAACGGTTTTGAAATGAGAACACCTTTTGTGCCATTATAAACTTTCATTTTATATACTCCATTCATATTAACGTCAGAAAGATCAATTATCAAATATCTTGTTTTCTCGATAGTTTTGCACAATATGCAATACAAAATACGAACGGGGTATTAAAATTCAAGCTCGCACATTGGAAAGACAAAGTGTCAGTCATTTTTACGATATTCCAGTGAAAGAAGGGAAAGCAAAATGAAAGAAAAATAAATAAAGAAAAAAGAAATCATCGTGAAAACTTGATTTATATAAGCACATATAATAAAACTGATACCAAAATCGGTAACTGCGTGTTTCCGATTGAAATTTTGTATATAATTGAAATTGTATAACAGTGAATGAGATTTGTTCGATACGACGTCTTGTTATTTAAAATTTTGTACATCAACGACAAAGTGAAATTTTAATGCACACTTTTTATTGAACGCATTAAAATTCATCATCAATTTGTTCTTCAAATCAGTTTCTCGGCATAAGATTTTTTAACGATTTTTTCGTACATCGAAAATACATACTCAAACTATTTTATTATAATTAATATTCGATTTATTTAAGAACAAACTATATGTATGTATTATGTATATGTATATGTATGTATGTATATATTCAAATGTCAATCGTGATTTCATCAAGCAATACATTGAAATTGTTATTATTATATAAAAAAAATAGCAATCAAATAATGACAAAAAAAATGTTTAGTACTGCTGTCACTGCCCTGTACTAAAGCTAGTTTCAAGTTTGTCGATTCGTCATTATGTAATGTAAAATTGATATAATTAAACAAAATCAAACTACGTAGACCATGGAATCTAATATAATATATGAAAAAATTGCATGCTCAAACTCCAGGACGTTATAATCGGCTATGCGAATTACACTTTATCCATAAACTCAGCACAAAGATATACAATAATGTTTTATAACAATTAATACAAAAAAAGACGTTTCTAGCAAAACGAGTTTTTCAATAAACGTAGCGTTAAATAACAACTGAAAACATAATTTTTAGTCAAGTATAAAGTAAAATAAAAAAAAGAACATGTCCTTTATTGTGGATCGTTTATTGCAAACCGATAGTTCGAAATGCAATGTAATATAATATCGATCGATAAAATGCATTTTTTCGATGTGTTTTATTTACACATCAGACAATGAAATGCAATCAAAAATGCAACATTTTGATTGCAATTATATTTATATATAAATAAGTAGTTTATATATATTCAGGGAATTGCAAAAAGAATATTATGCATTTTTTACGTTATCGCTACTCAAAACGGAGAAACTAGAAACTATTTTCAAGAATAATTTTATCTCTAATTATTGAGAAGAATTTTTCATTTAAATAATTAACAGATATTTATTTTATATAATTAATGAATGAATATTTATAATTCATAATAGCAATATATGAAAAATTGAATAATATTTTTTTGCAAGTCCCGTCATTGTGTATAAATTTTGAAATGATGTATAATCTGGGCGTTTGTTTTATAAATACAATCATATTTCTAAGATCAATATAAATCTTCAATATGTTTATTGTAATATCAAAACTTTTTGTAAAAAAAAACAATATATAAATAATGTTTATGAACAGGGAACTTTAGCAATTTCTTGTTGCTAAATTTAGTTTTATGAGTCTAAGGAAATAATTCAATTTAAACAAGTGCATATTTAAAAATAGGTTCCTCAAAAGCTTACAAAAATATGAGGCGAAAGAATGAGGACACTATTTGCAACGTCGAACATTTGTAAGCCTTATATAAAATGATAGATTGACAACAAAAGATTATAATAAAATTTCAAAATATAACCCGCGTTCCTTTGTGGATTATATATTTTCATATTTCATTTACTACGACAATATCATTTATTAGAATATTAATAATACATCGTTAAAAAGTAAAACCTAATTTTTCATTGACAATTTTTAAATTGCTAACAATGTTTTATAAATATGTATTATATTACAAAACATTAAAGGCACACGTTGTATATTATTATTCAGTTATCCAAATTATTTTACGTTTTTAGAAATAATATACATAAAACCCAGAATTCATTAAGTTTTATTCAATGAAATAATTTTACAAATGCTATCTACTTCGTACTTATAAATAAGTCACATATGAAAGCGTGTTAAGTTACTCTCTTTGGTTGTTTAATGGCAGTATTAAAACGAAACTTGTACGTTCTTACAAAATCGCTTGAATCATTTGATAAATTACAAAAAAAAATCTTTACAAGTCTTATACGTGTACAAAAATATCGAGAATAACATAATACTAATGGTTACACGCAACTGTGTGTGCTGTCGAATTTATCAACTTGAGTCTTTCATTTTCTAACATTGATATGTACTTTAATATTCAGTGACTTATCCACGTCACTTTCCAAAGCTTTTTGGTGTTTCGGTATTTGAGCAATTTCAATGTTAAACGATTTTGGCTCAATAACACGCTTCTCGAAGAATAACTCCCATACATTTTGTCTTTTCGCCACACCAAATACGCCATTTTCGTTTCCTTTGATAATCTCGTATTCTGCACTGACTCCCTAAAAATGAAAGACAATGATGAAACAATTATCATTTTATAGTAGGGTAATATATAATTTATCTAAAACACCTTATTCTAGTAAAATTTACCTTTATACATGGCTGCAGCTTCAGAATTCGTCTTTTATGAGTAGTCTGCAGCGTATTTATTGTTAAATTATAATTACTAGCATTTTTTAAATCGTCAAAATCCGTTTCATTATGCGATCGTTTTCCTCTTTTATTTTTTCGTCGACTAAACTTCACGGGTCTTGATACACGTTCATCTTCCTCATCTTCATTTTTGTCATCTCCATTGACCTACAATATATAAATGCAATTAATATTTGCTACTTGTAATTAATATAAAAAGTATGTATACACGTACTTTGCACGAGAAGCAGCCTTCTGTAGCAATGATTTTATCTTCTGATGGAGTATTCGAATGGAAACCATCACGATCGATAGCGTAAGTTGGAACGTTACCGATCTCTTCGCCATAATGTTCTTGTGATATTGGAGTAATTGTTGACAAACAATGGCCCTATAAATTGTAATAAAACATAAACTTGAATAAGATATGAATCTAACAGAATCGTGATAAAATAACTGAATTACAAAATGATGTAATACTTGTCCTATTCGTCGGTATCCCGATGGACATCCGCAAATAAATCCACCGGGTCCTGTAGGCGTACAACCAAACGCACATTGACTTCCCAAGCATGCAGAACTTATCTAAAAAAATTGTATTAGTTACAAAATATCGAAACATTTTGTTACAAAAATTAATCGCAGAAAAATTCAACGAAAGCAATATATACTTGAACACATATAAGTAAGTTTTCATCGTATCTATAACCATCGGGACAGCCGCATTTATAACTTCCCAATGTATTAATGCAAGGCATATCTCCACATGGTGAGTTATTACACTCATTGTCATCAATGCATTGATTGTAATATAGATGTTGAATATATCCATCCGGGCATCCACAACGATAGCTACCCATCAGGTTCTGTAAAAACGAAGTATTTTACTTAAAAAATTGCCAAAATACTTAGTATATATTTTCAGTGACATATGTATCTTAAACAACCTGACATCCGTGTTCGCAGGAAGAATCGTCGGAACATTCATTCTGATCGATACAAAGTTTGCTCGATTCGTCAAGCTTAAAGCCTCTTGGACAAATGCACTTAAAGCTTCCGAGAGTATTGATACACGTACCAGGCTTGGGACAACATCCTTCTATTTCGCATTCATTAATATCTGTACAGAAGTATACAAGAGAAATTTAGTTTGAAGAATGTAAAATATTGCCAATGAATAATCGATGTCATAGCTGTGTATATAATCGGACCTTGACAAGCATCTCCATGTTGACTATAACCCTCGCGACATTCACAAGTATAACTTCCCATTGTGTTAATGCAGTTATGTTGGCATAAATGATTACCAGTTGTACATTCATCTAAATCTCTACAGGTAAGACCATCTGGATTTAGTACATAACCGATTGGACATGAACACATGTAACTTCCTTCAGTGTTTTGACAATTGTATTCACATGGCTTTGAATCAGATTCACATTCATTGATATCTAGAAATAAATTTAAAACATTAAAACATTTTATTAATTAAAAATTAATTTATTTTATTAAAAATAGAATAAATTAATTTGAAAACATATTTCAATAATTAAAAGAACCTTACCAACACAAAGAATGCCAGATTTATCCACTTTATATCCTTTGTTACATATGCATCGATATGATCCTAAAGTGTTCACACAAATTCCATTCAAGCAAAGATCCGGGATTGTTTTACATTCGTCGATATCTGAAATGATTACTTGTTTCTTCAGATCTCTTCATTATTTTTCGATATAAAAATATAGTTCGGAATTTATACCTTGACCATTGACTGAAAAACCTTTATCTAAACATAGTTCTTTGTAAGGTTCGGAATCTTTCGCTGGACAAATTTCACATCTTGGTCCCCATGCACTACCCATAGTACAGCAACAATCAGCTTTGGTAACAGTTCGTAATTCAGAAGTTCGAGCAGTGCAACGGCCACTTACAGTTTGCAAGAAGCAATACCCAACGCGACGATCTAAACAACATTCGTCAATACAAATTAATTCATATGAAAAAACAAATTAATTTGACATGAAATTCAATAATATTTCACCACCCACCGACGCACGACTTTCCATCTTCACTTGCTTCAAAACCATCATAACATCGACACTGATAACTGCCTTCTAAATTGATACATCGACCGTGACGACATAATCCAGAGTTCAATGAACATTCGTCAATATCTTTACAATCATCTCCTGTGCCAATTTGTTGATAACCAGGAGGACAAATACACATAAATGAACCAATTAAATTCTTACATTGAAACTTGCAATTGTTGGACGGATAAGCACACTCATCCACGTCTAGAAAAATTTCCAATCTTAAATATTTCATTCTATTTTCTGAATAACATATATAAATGCTTTATAATTTACCAATGCAGTGTCTTCCGTCAGGAGCCAAAATATATCCATATGGACACAGACACTTAAACGATCCTGGTATATTATGGCACCTAAACGCACACTGATTACCCATTTCTAAACACTCATTAACATCTTCACAGACTTGATTAGCTCCCGGCGCAAATCCATCATTACACGAACACTCAAATCCGCCTTTGAGATTGGTACAAGTACCATTGCCACAAATATTTGGATTGATTAAGCATTCATTTTGATCTATGCAACTGGTTCCAGAACTGTCCAAGACATAACCAGACGGACATTCACATCGAAATGAACCGTCTGTGTTGATACAGTCTCCGCCAGCGCAAATATTTGTCATAAATAAACATTCATTTAGATCTACGCCAGTATCATCTCGACCTGGTCCTTCTGGACACAACTTTTTAAACTCCTCTACAAACAAATGTAACAATAATTAACAAATCATGTTTCATCATAATTAATCTAAACAAATATTCATAATTCATGTCAAGTTACCACTGCCTTCATAAGGGCACTTTTCACAATGTTTCCCCCAAGCTTTGCCCATAGTACAACAACAATGCTTTTTTGTCAGACCACCAATTCTTGATGCACTACATCTACCATATCTGTACTCGTCATAACAAATGTCCTCTCTAACGTCGATACATTTCAAGACATTTAATTTGTCGCTTAACTTGAAACCCACTGGACATTCGCAAATAACTCCCCCTTCAGTATTAATGCATTGTCCGTTTTCGCATATATCACGACTTTCAACGCATTCGTCAATGTCTGCAAGAAAATAGTCATTACATTTGTGCATCAACAAAGAATATAAATTTTCAGTGTTTAGTGCTTACCAACACATTGTTTCCGCGTGCGATCTAATTCAAAGCCAGGCGGACAAGAACACATATACGAACCCATTAAATTTTGACATTTTCCTGGCGATGGACACAAATCTGGTATCTAAAAGAAAAGATATTTTGTTATATTTATTTGTTAAAGGTGTTATTACGAATGTTATTACAATTGTTTAATTACTTCACGACATTCATCAACATCTCGACAATGTTGTCCATCTTGTGCCAAAACATAGCCATCAGCACATTCGCAGTAAAATGATCCAATTGTATTCCGACATCTGCCATTTCGACAAAGGAAAGGCATTACTCTGCATTCATCAACATCTGAAATTTGTTACACAAAATTATTCGAAATTACTAATAATAATTAAAGACGTTTGTTATATATAATCTTACCAATGCAGTCGTTATCCAAACTTAATTTAAATCCATCGAAACATTCACATTTGTACGATCCAAGTGTATTCACGCAAGTGCCATTGTTACATATATTTGCGTGTCTTTGACACTCATCAATGTCGACACATGCATCTCTATTTCTTGTCAAGGCAAATCCAGGATGACATACGCACTGAAAACTGCCTTGGAAATTATTACATACGCCATTTACACAGAGTCCAGTTCTTTCGAAACACTCGTCCACATCTATGCAGTCACGTTTATTCGGACTCAAAATGTATCCTGGCGGACAGACACATTCAAAATAGCCTTGTCTATTGATACATTGAGCATTTCCCGAACAGGGACTCGGAATTTGTTGACATTCATTCTGGTCGATACACTGATGAGAGTCTTCGTCATAAGTATATCCCATATCACATCTGCATTCAAAACTTCCGGGAGTATTCATACAACGGCCATGAGTACACATTGTTGGCATCAAAGAGCATTCGTCAATTTCTTCTGAATGATTGGTAATCGGATTCATGATTTGCCCGGGAACCATACCACAGAGTATCTCATGCTCGCCTAATATTGAATATTTATTTTAGAATGTTAAGGATTAAGCATTTCGTATATGAAATTTATAATCGTTAATACGTACGACTTCTCTCTGCAGGACATCTTTCGCAAGGTGAACCCCAAGCTGCACCCATAGAACAGCAGCAAAGCATTTTCGTTTGCGGATGCATCATTGGATCGAAACATTGACCATTTATATAACTCGTGTAACAAATTTCTTTTCTCATATCAACACACTCTTCTATAAAGAGAATAAATTTCATAAACTGTATAAGTAAAAGTGTAGAATATGTCTCTAAGAAACATTTTTTTTATTTAAGATTATACTTACTTCCACCAGGCATGGTCATGTAACCTTCCGGACATTCGCAATGATATTTTCCCTTATCATTAACACACAAACCAACGCCGCAAATACTTGGGTGCAATGCACATTCATTTATATCTATCAAACAAGAAAACATTTGTAGACATTTTGTATTGCAAATTAAGTTGTGCGTAAGAATAATGTAAATGTGCAAACATACCAACGCAACTTATTTTGTTTTCATCTAATGTAAAGCCTTCATTACAAGAACACATGAAACTTCCAAAAGTATTGGTGCAGTGGCCATTCAGACATACAGTTTCGTATAACTCGTCACACTCATTGATGTCTTCTAATATAACTGTGACTTGATTGGGAGCATAGCCTAAACCACCCGGACAAAGTTCTTCGAATTCCTTTGTCCCTTGCTGAGGACATTCCTCACAACGGGGTCCCCAGGCATTGCCAACACTACAGCAACAAGTAGCTTTAGTTACGGAAGACAAAATATCGTACAAGCATCTAGGTCGACCGTCCGGATAATAATCACCGGCAAAACAAAATGACTCTCTTCTATCTATGCAGAAAGAAATTAAACTTAGTTATTTTGCTCATCATTCGTATGATGTTCAACTTGTATTATACTCACCAATACATGCATTTCCCGCTTCTACTAATTCATAATCGGGTGGACATTGACAAATGTATTTTCCTCGAGTGTTAATACACGTGCCATACTGACACGATTGTGGATTTTCACATTCATTGATATCTGTGCAATTTCCACCAGAAGCATCAAGCTTGTAGCCATCATTACACTCGCATCGAAACATTCCAAAGACGTTTTCACATCGTCCAAAGACACAAAGATTATTAAACATTTCACACTCGTCAATGTCAACGCAAGCTTGTTCATTGTTTTCGTCGGGATGAACAAACCCCATTTCACATTCGCAACGAAATGAACCCGGGTAGTTAAGACAGTGACCATTTTCACACAAACTTGGATCTTCCGCACATTCGTCGATGTCTTTGCAGGTATATCCATCTCCTCTAAATCCAGCATCACAAACGCACTGTTGATGCAATTGGCAAATTATTTCATCATTAATATAATATTATATTAAGCATGTTTGGGTATAACATTCAGCAAATATACCCAAACAATGAGAAATTTATATTATCATTTAACATACTCGAAAAGATCCCTCTGTGTTAATGCATTGAGCATTTGCATCGCATCCACCATTGTTCGTTAGACATTCATTAACATCTCGACATTCTATGCCATTTCCTACAAATCCTTCATGACAAGAACACTCATATGAGCCAGGTGTATTCCTGCATTCAGCAAATTCACTGCAGGAATAGACATTCAGCATACACTCATCATCATCTGTGCAACCAGGACCTAATTCCGGTTTTACAGAATAGCCATCTTCACAACGACATTCAAATGATCCAATTGTATTGCGACATTCGCCAAATCCACAGATTCTTGGTCGAGTTATGCATTCGTCGATATCTAAAAAACAGTAACTTCTATAAAAAATTTCAACAAGTGTAGAAGTGAAGAATCTAGAGATATGTGATATCATACCTACACAAGTTCCACCTTCCTTGCTGATAAGCAGACCTTCTCTGCAAGTACACGCATAACCGCCTCGAAGATTCGTGCATTCGCCGCCATTGCAAATTCGCGGATTCTCGGTACACTCATCTATGTCCGAACAAGTACGACCATCGGGATTTAAACCAGAACCAGGTCTGCAAGTAAACGTTCACTTATAATTCACTCAAAATAGAACTTTTTTTAAATGTTTTAGAATATAAGGAATTACCGGCAAGTACAATAAAAACTGCCCAAAGTGTTGACACAGGTTTCTTCACAGCCGCCATTGTTGAGCAAACATTCGTTAATATCTTCGCAATGTGTTTTGGATGAAGTTTGTCGAAAACCATCGTCACAGATACACTGATAGGTACCCATCATATTTTCACAAGCACCATTTGAACAAATACCACTTGTTCTTGAACACTCGTCGATATCTTTACAGGACTCTTTGTCTGGAGCTAATTCATGTCCCGGAGGACAAATGCAATCAAAACTTCCGTCCGTATTAACACAAGTACCACCACGACAAAGTCCCGGCGTTTCGTCACACTCGTTTATATCTGCAGTGAAAAATGTTTGTTGCATTTATAATTACAGCTTTGATAAATTTCTTTGAAAATGTTGAATATTCAGTAATAAACCTACCCATGCATACTTTCATGATGTCACTGCTACGATATCCAACATTACAATCACATTCAAAATGACCGGGTGTATTTCGGCAAGTTCCATTACCACATACCCCAAATAATATTCCACACTCATCAATATCTGCAAAGGAACAGTTAAATATATACTCTATTTTAATTTGACAAAATCTGAAAAAAATCAGAACCTTAATTTTACCATTGCATCCAAGTTCATTTTCATTCAAAGCATATCCCTGATTACACTTGCAAGTATAGCTTCCTAACGTATTTTTGCATCTGCCATTTTTGCAAATATCTGGAAACTCAACACATTCATTGATATCCTGTCTATCACCAAAACCAATCCCTTTAGGGCACAATTCGACATGAGCACGAGTGCCAGGCTTAGGACAAGATTCACACTTGCCATTTCCCCAAGCACGTCCCACGGAACAGCAACATTTACTTTTGGAATATCTACCATCTATTGGACTTGTACAACGACCGTGTCTGTTTTCCATGTAACAGTTTTCTTCTCTCACATCAATGCAAGATGTGTCTATATAAAATGAATAAATTATTATAATGTAATAATTTGCATTAGATTTTGTATAACATTGATAAATATTTGAAAGTTAACTTACGAGTTGGATCCAAAATCAGTCCCGGAGGACACTCACAACGATAAGAACCCTCCGTATTAACGCAAGTCCCACCCTTGCAAATGCCAGCATCAAGTTCACACTCGTCAATATCTACGCAAGATTTACCGTCTAACTTAGCGTAACCTTTGTTACACTCGCACGTGGATCTATCACAAATTTCGCAAGGACTTCCCCAAGCTAAACCGGCTGAACAACAGCATTCCGATCGTAACGCAAGTTTTGTCATACTATTCTCACAACGACCTTCGTGAACTTTACTCCAGCAAGATCCTCGACGATTATCTGTATAAATTTTCTTTTTATTTATTAACATTTGATAACATTAAGAGATTATTCATGTCACATTATCGACACATACCAATACATATGCGACCAGTATTGTCCAACATAAAGCCAGTTGCACATTCACATTCGTAAGATCCAAAGGTATTAATGCAAACGCCATTTGTGCAAACTTCTTGTGCGGATTCTATACATTCGTCTACGTCTTCACACATTTTTGTATCAGTATTGTAGGATGTTCCAGTAGGACATATGCACTAAAATCAAGTAAAAGTTCTTAAGCTGATCAATACTTCTCAAAAAAAAAGAAAAAAAAAGTTAACATTACCTGAAAACTACCAGGCGTGTTTCTGCACTGGCCTCCAGTACACAATGACTCTTCTATCTCACATTCATTAATATCAGAACAAATTTTCCCGGTGGAATCAACTTCGTAACCATGATCACAAATGCAACGATACGTTCCCATAAGATTATCACATCCTCCATTTACGCAGATATTGGGATTTTGAGCACATTCGTTGATGTCTAAATTTCAGTTGAAAACATTCCTTTAATAGCACTTCTACATTGTATATTTGATTATTCAAAATTAAACAAATATACTGTGCAAATAATACCATCGCCATTGTAAGTCATCCCCGCTCCATGAGGACATAAATAGTTGAATTCCGTCGTGCCAGGCAGGGGACAAGGTTGACAATTAGTGCCCCAAGCCATAGGTTTGCCTAATATTACAGTACAACAGCAACAACTTGATTTAGTGACTGCTGTTGATGCTGGATTTGAACATTGGCCATCTTTGTATTCAGAATAGCATAAATCTCTTTTGGTATCTGCAAAATAATAAATGCATTATTTAAATTAATAGATTTGTTAATAAAATCGAAAGTATGCTTTCAGTTTTACGGTTTTATTATACACACCTAAACAAGTTCTTCCATCTGGTCCCAAATAAAAGCCAGCATTACATTCACACCGAAAGCTCCCGGGGACATTAGTGCATCGGCCTCCTTGACATGGTGAACTCTGACACTCATCAATATCTTAAACAACAAAATGAGAATGATTTATAAAGAATGTGAAAGTTACATTTGAATTAACAAAATGTATATTCAATTTGTTGGCATACCCACGCAGTGACTACGATCAGTTCCAAGTCTAAATCCAGAGTCACAGACACATTTAAATGAACCCTCCATATTAACGCATTTGCCATTTTTACACATTCCACTTGTTGAACATTCGTCCATATCAACGCAGAAGGTATTGTCTCGCGATGCCGTGAAACCAGGCTCACATAGGCAGCGATAAGAACCTGGTGTATTCTCGCATCGACCATTCAGACAAATTCTTGGATTTTCTGCGCATTCGTCGATATCTAAAAAAAAAGTTTAAATCAGTTGAGAAAACTAACAATCTGGGTTCGGTTCCCAGCGTCAGCGCACTTGCGGATTATTGCTTTAAAAAAATAAGTTTGACAAGATACCAATGCACGTGTTTCTGAATGGAGATAAAATGTATCCATCGTTGCATTTACACTGGAAAGACCCATTCATGTTGGTGCATACTCCATTGTCGCACATTCCAGTGTCCTGGCATTCATCATGATCTGTGGAAATTGAAAATTGTTATTCATACTATTTCACTTTTTATTTTTCATTTTTTTAACATTTTTCCCAAATTACCTGTACAATATTTTCCTTCTCCAGAAACCACAAAACCCGGCGGACAGTGACAAACAAAACTTCCCGGCTTGTTTTTGCAAGTTCCACCCTGACAAAAGCCCTGCTTACACTCATCGATATCCTCGCAACGGCCATTTCGCTTCTTCTCAAATCCCAAAAAACATTTACATTCATATCCATCCTTGGTATCTATACACTCTCCATTGCCACAAATATCCGGTCGCAGAGCACATTCGTCGATAATTAAATCCTGAGATTCAAAGCAAAGCCGTCGATGATCCTCTGCAATGAAGTCACATTAAAACTAATTGTCACTGATTACACTTGAATTTCGCTCTTAGCAAGATTATGCATTCGCTTTAAGCAAGATGTTTGCGGACATATTCAAGTTTTTCTTTTTTTATATATATTTGTCTATTTCAATGCATAATAATATTAATTTATTAATTAATCTTTGTATATATTTTTTATTTTATACACAATCTATAAAACATTCAAATCATATTTTGTAATAACTTATAAAAATGTATGTTTAAAGTAATAATACCAATTTTCTAGGTTATGTTTACTAAAGATCACGCATGCGCCACCAAGGACATTAGAGACATTCACTTGTCTTTGTTTACATTATATGAAAACACAAATGTTTCTCTTTGTCTGACACATTGTGTTTCAAAATACTTACATAACCTAAAAATTTCGAAGTACTTGCTTCAAGCGAAATTGAAGTGTACATCATTTGCACTGTTAATATTATACTGTACCACTTCCAATAACGGGACAAACATAACACTCGTCGCCCCAACCACGACCCATGTTTTTGCCACAGCAGCAGTCTTTTTTGCTTAAACGAACGCCAAGGTGGTTTTCGCATCTTCCGTTTGGACCAATTGAAAGATAGCAAGCACCTTGTCTGCCATCTACAAATAAAATAAAATTGTTAAAAAAACAAGAAAAAAATATTTATCTTCCCGCGGGAGATAAAGTACTACTTTCGTCCCTCTGTTGAGAGGAGAAAAACTAGGGATTGAAAATAATTTTCTATTCCTACTTTCCATCCCTAGGGAGAGAAAGTAAACTTCCATTACGTTTCTGCACTTTCGTCTCACTTTTGCTTTCAGTTACCATTTTGTGCTTACCAATACAAAACTTTCGATCCTGACTTTGAATGAATCCCGGATTACATAGGCAGTAAAATCCACCGTCAGTATTAACACACTGTCCATCTGCACAAATACCATCCTGCAGACACTCATTTTCATCTTCACAATTAT
Source organism: Gryon sp. ZL-2020 (assembly GCA_022817425.1). Classification (NCBI taxonomy): domain Eukaryota; kingdom Metazoa; phylum Arthropoda; class Insecta; order Hymenoptera; family Scelionidae; genus Gryon; species Gryon sp. ZL-2020. The sequence goes on along the minus strand of JABFPJ010001021.1, from coordinate 5,100 downwards.
TACTCTCCGGATCACGAGCTCGACCTTCTCCACACTCACAAGTAAACGAGCCAATCGTATTCACACACTTTCCACCTCTGCAAAGACCTGGTATCGCGTCACATTCATCAATATCTGCAATTCAAAAAATATATTGTCCATATATCGTCACAATATTACGATTACATTGCTAATATATTACGACTATATGCATATATTGACCATATAGTGTGCCCATATAATAACCATATATTGTCCATATATCGTCACAATATTACCATTACATATATATATTGTCCAGATTGTGCCCATATAATAGCTATATATTGACCATATATTGGCCTTATACTGCAATATATAGAACCATATCGAGATATGAAAAATGTACAAAAACAAACGCAATAAAGTGGCAAAATATTGGCAATATAATGGAAATATATGTTTTAAAATACTACTAGGTAAGTGATATATTGATTTAGAAATGAAAAACAAAACAAACGAAATCTCACCTACACATTCTCCACGATTGGTTTTCAGATGACCAATTTCACAGTCAAGTCGGCTGGGACACCTTTCGCAAGGGTGGCCCCAGCCTTTGCCAACGGTCGCACAACACAGTTGACGAGTACAAAGCACACCCTCCAAACTCGCCAGGCATAAGGAATTTTGTTTCACTTTTGTGTAACAGGGACCAGTTCTGTAATCTGTTTCGCATCGTCGTCCAGTGAATCCATAAATGCAAGCACAGCGATCGGGACCGATACATCTTCCTTGATTTAGACAAAGCTCTCGACAGATGGCTAAAATTAATGGAAATCAAAGTTTTGAGTTATTTCCAATATTGGCCCTAATTGGCCTCAATATAGCCCCAGTTGAATATGGTCCTAGCTGGGCCTCAATATGGCCATAGTTTGGCCTTAATATGGCCATAGTTTGGCCTTAATATGGTCATAGTTGGGTCTCAACATGGCCATAGTTGGGCCTCATACGACCCTAGTTTGGCCTGAATATGGCCATAGTTGGGTCTCATATGGCCCTAGTTGGTCCTCAATATGGCCATAGTTTGGCCTTAATATGGCCATAGTTGGGTCTCAATATGGCCATAGTTTGGCCTCAATATGGCCATAGTTTGGCCTTCATTTGGCCATAGTTGGGTCTCAACATGGCCATAGTTGGACCTCATATGACCCTAGTTTGGCCTGTATATGGCCATAGTTGGGTTTCATATGGCCCTAGTTGGGCCTCAATATGGCCATAGTTTGGCCTTAATATGGCCATAGTTGGGTCTCAATATGGCCATAGTTTGGCCTTCATTTGTCCATAGTTGGGTCTCAATATGGCCATAGTTATGGCCATCCCGACTTTACCAGTCCAAAACCAGCTTTTTAATTGACCAAATCTTTTTCAATTTTTACTACGAAAAATAAAAACCATTAATAAGTGAAACAACTTCACTTACGTTCATTACAATACTCTCCTTGAAAACCAGGCTTACACTTGCATCTACCATCGGCATCACACACTCCATTAATGCAACGTAATTTACATGCATTTGAATGATCCCTAATCAGACCAGTTGCATTTTCTATCAGAGATCCTACAAAATGATAATACAAAGATGAATTCATTTTACTGGAATTGAGAGTTTCATTAAAGATAATTTGCTTTTGATTGGACGAACCTTTATGTGACTGAATATGGTATTTGGAATCACACGAGGGCGCTACTACACCACCCTCACACAGACAAATATTCGGTCTAACACATCTACCCGGACCACATCTTCGCGAACATACAGCTGTAATTGAAAGAAATCAAAATAATATACAGAAATTAAACCATATATTTAATTAAAAAAATTTTAATTATTTTTTTAATTTATAATACTTTTTCAATTTTGAAAATTTAAGATAAGTAATTTAATCGTTCAATTTCATTGCAGATGATATGCCAGTCAACTTACGAATCACGCATAAACTAGTGTCGGGTTTTTTCGTCCAACCGGGACAGCAAACACTGCTGGTTCGGGATCGACAAACGTTTGGTCTGAAATTCAGATTTTGCCTAAAATGACTATTTTTATGTGACTTTATATGATATGACTTGCATCTTTGTTCCAAAAATTTATAGAACAATTTTTTTTTCTTTTTTTTTTGAAAATGAAAAAAAAGAAAAAGTCAAAACGAAATTGACAAAATCCCGAAATAGCTTAAAGCAATAGTCACAGGATGATGTCATGGGGAAGATAAGTTATTTTGTCTTGCGAGTGGCTATTCCATCTAGAAGCCACGCATAGACCAATCAAATGGTTGCAGATTACGAAAGACAAGGAGAAACAAACGATACGTCACCTCGAAACAAGGCGGCCATTCACTTCGAGCTTGCTAATTAGCGTCAGCTGCCGTGCTTGCGTGTGTATTAGTACACGATATTATGTGTCATACTATAATGACCGCGCAACTCTCGTAAAGATACATATCTATCGGCACTTCCAAACTTATATATACACATATAGAAAGATGTATATTGACTCACTAAGGGTCGATCAAGTGGATATTTATATATATATGTTTACAAATATATATATATTGTATATATGTTTATATATATATGCATATATATATTTTTTTTGTATTGTATATATACATTATTGTATATATATATACAAGTTTTTCACGTGGACATATATATGTATATGTATGTACATATATATAATATAATATATGCAATATATATATATATATATATATATATATATATATATATATGTATATGTGTGTACTTATATATATAGTCATACTTTATAAGCAACGACGCCGCGCGACTATTTGCTCAAAAAATGCATGGCGCCTATGTCAAAGGCAAATACTTATGGACGTTCTATAAGTACTTATGAGATGGACAAATGTCAATAGTATTATAAACTTTAAATAAATTTGTATTTTTTATATTTTTTTTTATTTATAGGTTATTGACCGTTTTATAGGTTATTTGACAATAAAAATGTATACTAATGTATTGTTGTATTTACAGTATAAACCACGCGAGTTTATACTGTAAAACTATGCGAGTTTATACTGTAAGCGTACTTACATCATATATTACATAAATAATTGGATTGTAAAATTAAAAAAAGAAATTGTCTATAAAAATTAGTATTTAAGGTGGGACGTCCGACTAACCTTAAATATTTTTAGGTTAAAAAAAATTTAACCTAAATTTTTAAACCTAAAAAACCTAATTTTAACCTAAAAAAATTTAAATAAATTTTTAATTTATTTAATATATTACTAGAAATTAGCAAAAATATAATTAATTAATTGTTAATTAAGTTTTGTAATTTAAACAAATGTTCTTTAAGGTAATATCTTTTAAATTTTAATTTATTATGAAACTTAATAATTTTCAAATATGAATAACTTTTACTATTTTGGAAATTAATATATTTGTTTTAAACATATTGGAAATTAACATTGTTTATATATCTATATATATATCATTTTTCCAATCGTTAAAGTAAAGTATCTCCGAATCTAGGCAAACCAACGTGCTCCAAATTTGTAGAATTAAGGACAATAATATAATGTGAACAATTAAATGAAATCTCATTCAATTCTGACGATAACGTGTTTTCGAATGTGCCGCCTTAACACTAAAGAAATGATACAAATGTGAAATAATGTTCAGCAGCGACAGAACGTCCTTAATTTAATGTCCATTGCGATTGACTCATTTAATCGTAATTGATACGCTGACAAGTTTATATATTTTTTGAGTCAATTTCTTTTTGACTTTTACTTTTTATTTATAAAAAAGAAAATATTAATAAACTGGATTAGAAATGATAACAAAATTGAAAAAAGTTAATTAAAATTAATAAAATTTAAATAAATTTTAATTTAATTTAATTTAAATTTAATTTAATAAATTTAATAAAAGAGTTAATTAAAAAAATAAAATTAAGAAAATAAATTTAAAAAATAAAGTGACCAAAATATAATAATTATTTATTATATTATTTATTACTTATTATATTAATATATTATAAATTATATAAGTATTAATATTATTATAATAATACAACAATTTATATAAAAATATATTTAATATATCAAAAATATATTAAGAATATATTATATATTTGTAGTTTTATTAGGGAATACAAAAAATGCGAAATAATTCGAAGAGTGAACGAACCCAAGAGCCGTTCCAGGTCGTTCGTCATTTCGTTGTCTGGTTTGGTCCTGAACACTGACTGTTAAGCAGAAACACAGCAAGGCGACGCAAACACTTGTCCTTACAATTGACGACATTTTGAACAAACTTGTGGTTCGCAAAGCTCAGCCGCAAAGTCGAATCATTTTCTTCGTTTCCCGCGCAACAAGTGCATCGTCCTTCTGAGCGCGCAAGACGAAAATTCGCGTTTTACTTGAGCTGATTATTATTCCGGAAGTAACACGAACAAATTGATATGACCATCCAACTATCTTTTTCTCCACAAATACACTTGGCGTTTATCGCAAAGAGTCCCAAGCCAAACAGTTCAGAGGCAAAAGTTGAGACTGTAAAACGTGAAATCTTGAAATGGAATTTCAATTTTTCAAATATTGAATATTGAGTATTGAGTATTGAGTATTGAATATTGAATATTGAATATTGAATATTGAATATTGAATATTGAGAATTGAGTATTGAATATTGAATATTGAATATGGATTATTGAATATTGAAATATTGAGTATTAAATCTTGAACCTTGAATCTTGAATCTTAACTATTGAATATTGAATCTTGAACCTTGAATATTGAATACTGAAAATGGATTATTAAATATTGAATATTGAAAATGGATTATTAAATATTGAAATATTGAATATTGAATATTGAAGCTTGAATGTTAAATATTGAATATTGTATCTTGAATCTTGAATTTTGGATCTTAAATCTTGAATCTTTCATATTGAATCTTGAATTTTTAATCTTGAATCTTGAATCTTGGATCTTAAATCTTGAATCTTGCATATTGAATCTTGAATCTTGAATCTTGAAAATGGATATTGACTATTAAAATATTGAATATTGAAACTTGAATCTTGAAAATGGATTATTGACTATTAAAATA
>JABFPJ010001020.1:0-29868 GCA_022817425.1 Gryon sp. ZL-2020 | reverse complement strand
CTATCACATTTTATTTCAATTATAATTTAGATAGTCTTTTTATATATTAATCACGAACTTATTTTATATACCTTGAGATATCTAACATATATTTTGTCGAATCTACAAAATGATTTTTGTTTTTCAACCTCAACACTTCTATTTTGTAGATACGACAAAACATATTTTTATATTAACCAGCTCCGTTAACAAATGAGAAATAATAATTTTTCACCAAACTTTTTTGGTTAACGATATAACAACCAAATTCTTATTTTCATTTGACAAAAATTTGGTCAGATCAACAAAATCGTTCTGAGCGTGCAAGATTAGATTTTCTCTTGTATTACTTTTATTGTTACTATTATATTTGATATTTGTTGTCACAAAGTAGCGCAACAAAGTTACTTTCCTATCTTTTAGTAGTTAAATTGCAAACTTATAACTCCGGTTACCCTAACTCAACATTTGTTTCTCGTAACTTGTAGGAAAGTTCATGTCTTAATATGTAAGGAACATTGTCGCTAAGAGTTTCTAGTACGTGTATTGCACGGTATTGATCAATAAGTTTATATATCCGATAATTAAATAGTAGTGTTAAGTGAATTAATGGACGACAGTATTATGGGAAAATGAGCCGGCATTGAAAGTCCTGTCTATCGAATAAGTTTTCATACAATATCGTACTTAAGACTTTGGTTGACAAATTTTCTACTACGAACGATGCCAACTAATAAGATCATGTAAATACCTATTATTCATATCTTTTCGTGATTTATAATTCAATAATACTCTACACGCAAAAAAATAAATGGTCGACACAACAAATACGATGGTAAATTTTACCAAAAAGTGATAACATTTACCACTTTTGCGGTAAAATGTACTACAAAATGGTAGATCTTACTATCGTATTTGTTGTATTTACCATTTAATTTTTTGCGTGTATGCTATACAGTTTGTTGTTTTTAAAAAGAATTAATCTTTTTAGATTTGTCTAGTCAGTATAACTCAACATTAAAATAAAAATAAGAATGTGATGTAATAAAAAACTGGCCTTGCGATTACATCTTGCATTTTGAATTCATTGTGTACGACATAACAAAACTGTTCAGTTGAAAATTGTAATCTTTGTTGAACTTTTATCATTACACCCTACGGATGCCGAGGCGACATCCACCCAAAAACCAATATTGACAATTCGTTTGTTAAACTTGTCACGTATCTCGACTTGGCTTGATGAAAAAATTGTTTCCAATCCCGACTCTAAATTTTTGCGCTAGAATTCGAATAGCTCTTCACAGATTTGAAAAAGTGATAAATTTTTTTCACGACGAATCGGTTAGAAAAAAAATGGAGACGAAAAAGAAATTCTATGCCAAATAAATGAACATTCGAGTAACATTCAGATATTTTTTATTTGTTAATTGCTTAAATATTTAAAATAATAAAGATCATCTCGAAGTTGAAATCATGTATTAATTTGACGAAAATTTTACTTCTTCAAAAACAGTTCAAATAATTTTTTTATTTGAACTGTCATTGCATGATTATGAAATTTATTTATCATCAAAATACTCGTAATGTAAAAGTATGAAATGTAAGTTAATATTGACGTATTTGTCTATAAAGGTATAGTCGTCATTACATTTGATCGGTCTATCGAAACGTTGTTTGGTGAACACCGCAGCGTATTACACGGTGTTTGAAGAAGAGTCCAAGCGTTGGTTTAATTCGCATATGATGTATGATTAGCTGTCGCGTTTTACAGCCAACGCAATGTCTGTTCAATACGTTAGCCCCGAGGGAATATATTCGTCCGTGCGCGACCATCACTTCGTGGTCATTGCTTTGTCCGCACGTAGCACGCAAAGCGCCGTGAAAATTGTGCGCCACGGGGGTCTGGCTTTACAGATCTTGCCTTGAATATTCTCGTTCAACGACGCATCCGTCCAAACCAATGCCTCTTTCCTCGACGTCGTTATAACAGATCTTATACCGACTACCGCATTTTCAACCCTTAAACTCACATTGTCGGGTGTATAACTTTGTATAAATTACGTGGCAATAATTTGCATTGACTGAAAAAAATTACTGTCTGGTGCGTTGGAAATTTTTCAGAATTTTCAGAAAACGATATTTTGTGAACTTTATACATTGTCCATAATAAAACAGTGTAACACTATCTTTTATCATTCTGTTTTTAAGGTTAATTGCGTCGTTTTTGCTGTTTTTCATTTATCATTGTAATTAATTGCAAGTTTGCTAAGTGAATTTTATCAGCTGATTTTATCAATTTATCATTAATCACGTATAAAAGCTTGTCATTGGTTTTTTTCATCATTAATTATTTCTTCAGACACAAAATGAAATATTACAATAAATAGAAAATAGAGACTTTAAAATTTCTTTTAAACTCAGTAATTTTACTTATTATTTATATGCTAAAATGGATTAATCGTATAATGAAAATTAAATAGAATTAGTATGATGAATAATTAAATTACATAATTTGTTATAATCTATATAACTGAATTATTTGAAACAAGAATATATTTCTGCAATAAATATGTTATTACGAACAATCGATAGTTGAGACATAATAGGATTAGCAAAAAGATTTTAATACGATTCATAAAGCAGTCGAAGATTGTCTTTGATATTCGTACGACAGACTAAAATGAGCAGCCATATCTTTTTGTGAGAGAATCGAGAAGTTTGAAAATCCAAAAAGATACGAAAGGACAGTGAACGTTGAATGAAACCATCGGAAAGTAATGATGGGCAGTAGTAGATAATGAGACTGTGCGGCAAATCATGCAAGCAAGTAGTGAGCTTACTGAATAGTCAGACATTAATATATTGCGCGTACTGACATAGTTTATGCAAAGTATACATATCAAAATTGCAGAAATGATTATAGGTTCTAATATTCATGTTTATGTATTCTTTTTCATTTCAATTCAAACAGAAACAAACATAAGCAAAAGTAAAAGCCAATGAAACTGAAAATAAATTAAACAACAATTAGTTTGTAAAGCATATGCAAATTTACTATTGTTTATATTATAGACATACAAAATGTTACTACGATACTAGAGATGTTTAATACTAAACATTTGTAAATTCAGTAGAAAATAATAATCATGTTTCATACGTTATTACAATTATCGCAACTAAACAAATTATTATTGCATAATATAATGCAAATGAAATTATTATACTCGTAATATGTTACGTAATCTATGAAATTATTCAACTCGTTAAACTAATTTCTGATGCTTAATCAGAGTTGAAAATATGAATGACTTATTGGCAGATCAAAAAATCAAAAATTAAGTTACAATAAATTATGTAATCGAAAATAATTGCTATTTCACTGAGAATTATATGAATATATATCTATTCCACTGCTTTTATTACTGATGTAAAACTTATAATTGTATAAGTCTTATAATTTATCATTTATAACAAAAATAATGATTTTGCTCAATGATTTTAATACCCTGCAATTAATCATAATTAATATTTCAAACAAAAACATGTTCTTAATTATCAAAAAAATATAAATCTTTTCGTGCAGAACAATGCTTGCATAAACGATATTTTACTAGAATCACCATCACAGGTGACGTTTAATTATTCTTCATATGATCTTGTCAGGTGAAATTTTTTTCATCTTCTAAAAAAAAACAAAAACGCAGAAACAGAACTAGTTTATAAACACGTTGTCTAAAGTTTTTAATTGGGTTGTGATTTAAGACTGGAGAAAGTCACCAAATACTGACGTTAAAACTACTTTCTCGCCGGACTATTCGTGAATAGTTGTCTGGCGTGTCTGGGAAGACTGGCATTGTTAAGTTCGCATTAGTAACTACAGCCAGGCACATCTTCCAATTATGATTGCTCTACGACAGCTACCTTTAGTATAATAATGCGCCTTCCAAATACTCTCAAATGGCTTGTCAAGCCACTACAAAGCGAGACCCGAATATTCAACGCTTAGGAATATATATCTATATATATAAACGTGACAGTCTACGTTCACAAATGGGTAATTGCAGTGACGCGCGGGCGCGAAAACACGATGACGATTGCACGAGGACATTATGAAACTGGACCATACATTACACTGATTAAAATAGATTATAACGCGGACAGTGCATTAAATCAATGCTTATTGGCGCAATCATTTGCTTCAATAAGAAAAAAAGGCGATATTTCCTTTTTTTGCAATGAATAAAATAGAAGTACGATTTTCATACAATACAAAATATACAGAGTAAATAAAACGAAGAGAAAAAGACAGAGAATGTAGAAGAAAAAAAAGTAACAGGGCTTCGTAAACTTTGATTTGTATAAAGTATTCATCAACAGACCGCACTTTAATAAAGCAGAGGTATTGGAACTCAAGTTAGTTGAAAACCTCGAACTGTATCGATTTCAATTATCTAAATATATAATTGCTCACTCTGCTATTGCAGTGCAAGCAACTTTGATCCCACTTCGGAAACTCGAAGTCAACGGGTCTGGCGACTTTTTTTTCTTTATGTTTTTTTTTGTTTGCGAAAAAAAGCCCGAGTGATCCCCTCGGTGTTTTGCTCGCTTTTCGCTGCCTCTCGTCTGACACGTCCGTTAAATAAAGATGTCGCGATAATAGCACTTTTTCTTCGTTGGCAATCTTAATAAAGCATCGTGTTTCCGTAGAAGCAATAACTCTGTCTCCGGTGTATTTAGCATAAACGCTTTTGAAGTCGCGTCCGGAGACTGAAGACGCGCAACACCCAGAGATAGATCTAAAGGTTAAGACGATAAGGACTGAAAGTGGGACGAACGAAGGGTGGGAATGTTCGTCGAGGGGTTGGCAATGGCGGTGGTTACGCATCCGAGCCGGTTGGCTCTTCACAGGAGATCCCAGCCGATAAGGGGTTACCCCGGCATCATTGTTTGAAAAGGTCGAGCACTCTTATTAGTTGGCGTTATCGGCGCCAATTATTGCCTTTCAACTTGAGATTTCATCGAATGCCATTGTTTTCGCGGGATCGCGTTTCGACGGCCCGAATTAACGTGAGCATTTTGACTCCACACGTTTCATCGGATAACACCAAACCAGATTTCGTTACACTGTTACGCAAAAATGCTCGAGATTTAATGATGGCCATTGTGTCGTCAATGTAATATGATTTTTAGAGCAGAAGTGAATTTTGATTTGGTCGACTAAGTTATTCGAAACTCTTTTTTTTCTTCTACTTTTTTTTTACCGCGTGAATACACTAACGCATACAAGTCGATACAATGCTCAGAGCTATCCAATTATGATTTTTGTTCTTTTTCTTTATCATAAGAAAACAGATAGTCAAATGAGAGGCTGTTTAGATTTCAACTTGGATAATATAAAACGCGTCCTACGAGTTTGAGATTACAGTTAGATCGGTTATCCTATTGCCAATTTAATTATCTCATTTTCTCAAACTATTTTTAACATGATAATCTTGACTCCGGACTTAACGATCCAACGAAAATCGTATTTTTAGAATGTTTTTAGGTTCTTACTTTTGTTCTGATAATACTTTACTTCCGATTGAGCTTCTTCTGCAGCTGATATTATTGAATTTTCTCAGAGATTTTGGAAATTAAACGACGTATCGAGCTTTATTTTCCCATTTTAACTTTTACTTCAAAATGAAGTTTCTATTCTGATATATGCCTTTGAATGCGTTACTTTTCTGGTGTTTACGATTTTTGTATTGTACATTAGTGAAGAAAAGTTCATGTTAAGGTAAAACTTGAAATATGCATAAAATAGGATTTTATTAAAGTAGAAGGTATAAAGTTGTCAAGCATTTGTAAACATTACTTATTACTAACAATTTACATGTTAATGCAATGAAAATGCGTTGCTTTTTTAATTTCTTTTAACAAATATTTGCACAATGCACTCGTAGTTACATTTTCAATTAGCGTAAGCGGTTCTTTTTAATCAGCATTTCTTTTTGCAAGGTTATATATATGAGTGGATAAAATTTCACATTTTTTAAATAAACTATGAATATAACATGTTTATCTCTGTATCATTACATTTCTAAAAGTTTGTTAATATTATAATTTTTTGAATCTGAAAGTACTTATAAATACCAAATTTTTGAAAAGCAAATTTATCAGCTTTTTGCATAGATAATAAATAATTGACAACGTATGAATAATTATATCAAGTATAGAAGATATTGTGATATAAAATGTAAAATTTGATAAGGTTATAATCTAAAATCGTAATTACCTATTTACAGATTATATTCATTGCATTGTTGCAATATACAAGTTAATTAGTTAACATCGACTCTGACATACAATCTATATATTATATCTAACATTAAATCTGTTGGTACTATTCATGATAACGTAATCCAATCCAATCTACATTTAAATGTTACGTTGAATTCGCTAATAATAATCAACTATTTTATATAAAACCTTTTTTTGTTCAACTTTGTAACATACTTAAGAAATCATTCAAACACACTTAAACTTGGAAATCAACTTCTCATCTGTTCCATTAATTTACTATATTTTTTTTATTTAGCTAATTATTTATTATTTTTCTCTTAAAATATTTTCTTGTTATTATATACTTATTTGGACATGTATGTAATATCAGCAATACTGATATTCCTACGTCAGCATATAAATTGTCTTTGTCTGACAGGTGTTTCCTTGTATTTTTGGAAAACCGTGCGTCATGTCACCTTTTAAATGAAACCCGTGAAAGAAGTGAAAGTCGATAAAATTTTCACGGGGGAAAAAGTTAATGATACTTGAGCGGCATAAAAACGTAATGTTTCGCAAATACTAGCAGAGTCGAATCTTTTTTTCACACGAATTTTTACATCGATTGGGGAGAGCTTTCATAAGGTTTTATATTATGCCGTTTTTTTCGTATTCGAACAATGATAGAGAAAAAAAGAAGCAAATGTGTAGATAGTAAAAAAGATAGAGAAGAAATAATATACAAAGTAATACTTTTGGAAAAATTTTAACAAATTGACACGACAGTTTATTATTCCAACTCAAAATGAATTTTGATATTGAAATAACGCTGAAAATACGCGAATTCAGGCGCTGCCGAAAACCGTACCTATTATACGGCAAAATGAACGAGGAAAGTTTGCGTCAATGGGTTATAAATTTCAAGCAAACTCGCGACTAATGTGCACAAGCCTATTGGCAAAAATGGAACGTGCTGTGGATTGTGCAGAAATTCCTTTATTAAACTGCCTGACGCCAGAATCGTGTAATGGATAAAAACGCGAAAATCGTCGCACTGAACAGAAAGACTATTAAATTTTGTCTGTCAATTACCTTTTTCAGACTCAATAATGAACATATTGCCAGTAGATTTTTGTCATTGACAAAAGAGAGATAGAACGAAAAAAAAAAATACGTCGAATACTTCTTTCACCAAAGTTAAAATTATAATCTCTTTTGCAGCGATACAAAAGTATAAGGTATGATTAAATATTGATTTAACGAGTAAACATTTACTGTACGCAAAATACAAAGAAATATTATATTCGAAATCATTTTTAAAAGAATAATTTTAATTGAAAATATTTGCGCAAACATTTTTTTAAGTAAAAACCAACAAATGATAAAATTGTAATCATTTAACATGGTTATTCGATAACAGTACGAACAAGATTAAAATTGCATCAAATATCTCGGCCTCTGTTGATCGATTTTCGTTTGCATTTAAATTATGTAATTTATTTTCATCTGTAATCCATGTAATAACGATTAAGAACTTTTATTTGGTGTAATATAATGAACATCGTCCCACTTCTTAATTTAACGTGATCGTTTAATCACTCAGTGGGACAATCAAATCTATAATAATTTAATGAGATCTCATTCATTTCGGTCCAAAAATTTTGACCTTATTATTGTAATTTTGCACCATTCAAAACCAACGTGATTAACTTCAACATCTTTGCCAAAGTATTTTTTAATTGTAACATTTCAATCGAATATTTTTTCAGTCAAATTTGTAGAAATCGCCGCTTTTTTCGACCTCATATTAATTGTTATTGTGGTAACGAACAAGTTTCAAGCATCCAAATTCACTTTTTAACAATCATTCAACTGCATAAATAACATAGTTTCTCGATCATAATAAGGATGGGGAAACTTATTTGAAGTAGTCGCCGACGTCTGCAAGTTTTAAATTAGAAAAATGTGAGCGCTAGGAAAATTGGGCGGCCATCGAAGTTACGGATTTATTAGTTCGTTTATCGGTGAAGTTCCGTAGCCAAGTCCTGGCGAATCAATTATTTCAGCGTTCCTTTTTTCTTTATTTCTTCTTTTTTTGTATGTTACGTTCGCGAATGAAATTGTTCCGTAACTTAATGAAGTGACGTACAAAACAGTTTCGTTGCACTTTGCGAAATCAGTCTTTCGTGCACAAGTCAGCGATTTTCTCCGGGGATAAATCCTCTGCCGTCGAGAGGAAATGGGCTTCGCGCAGTTTGATAGTTTTGTGTAATCTAATGAACTTATTCTGGCCGCGGGTGACGGCACCTGATTCCTTGGTATCGCAAAACATTTCATTATCGTTGACGGATGCGCGCGCGATAAAGCGAGGGGTGAATTTTATTTACTTTTAGCGAATCGATCGAGGTTCAAGTCGAGAATTTAACCCTCCTCTATTTTCGCTTTATGCGGTCTATATATAATGTACGAAGTCTGACTCACGTTAATAGCATATATTATTTCATATTGACATTTACTTCGTAGACTCAATTTTTCGTTTTTAAATTATTTTCAACGTTAAATAATAAAATGTTACAAACCCAGTCTACATTTTTAATTCTGTTATTGAGTTACATGAAAATTTAATATTCAATGGAAATTGTACCTACTTTACATGCATATGCAACTTATTATATGCCATTAGTGAACAATTTACACGTTTTTGATTTTTATAACAAATGTACACAATAACGTTTTTCTCTCTGAATAAAAAAAAGATATGTCCCGTTCTTTCTTGGATTATACGCGAATCATGCAGACGAGGAAAAATCAATGGTCAAACTAATAACGTGCATTAGTTACTGGTATAGAACAAGCTATGTGTAACGTTGTATGGGATAGCTTTAAAATATAAAACGTATTTATTAATTATTTAAAAACATCTACCGCCGATGAAACTCTCTTTTATAATTCCGTTTACGTTTTCTATTCATTGATTTGTTAATGCATTAGTTACATTAAAAAATGTCTAATGTAGTTTTACTGCAAGGAATTAACTATTGTGTGTTTAGAATATATTGTCATTGAGATATTCATCACATAAAACATTACAAAACATTTTTCTACGTTGTCAATTAGTTATTTCGTTTTAATGTAATTTTCTTTTATCAATTGTTTCTTTTGTCTAATTAATTCTTCAACAATTTACGGATACACAGAAAATAATAATACAACCAATTTTACTACACGTCAAATAATGAAGTATTATTCGATTAAAAAATGAAAATATTGTTTGCTTTGGTAATATTATTCAAATAATTTAATATGAAAATGTATTATATATCCTATTCTTTTAATAACAGTTCTGTATATTTTTACTAGATTTTTACTAGATTCGGCTAGCAAATATCATGTCTTCATGCCAATAATATCAGAATATTAGAAAATGTAGTAAATTTTGTGAGATTATTTGTTTCCGTGTACAGTAAATAAATTTTTTTGAAGGCAAACCTTTCTCTAAATCTTATTGTACAATTTACATTTTTCCATTTCTCATGAAATTGAACAATATATTGCAATGTCGGCATTGTGGTTGGTTTAACACTTTGTATTATTTCATCAAAAAGATGTCGCGAAATAGACATTTCGTAGACATAGTATTTCCATCACATCTTTACACATCTAAAATGTAAGCCCAAATGTAAACAGAAAGGAAAAAAATCGCTCGAAAATCTCCGTTCGTAAACAAAAATATAAACAGAAAAGTAGAAATCGATAAACGTAAACAAGAGCGAAATACCGATAACGTGATTGAATGAAACTAAAAAAGTGTATGTTTTTAGTTTCTCTAACATAAGTAAATAAACCTTATTTATCTTCAATGTACGATTCTGCAGAAGTGTTGACTGATTGTTTTTGTTTATATATCTATATATGCATATTCACCATTTCAGACGACCCACGTTTTTGTTATTCTTAAAGTCTTAGTCAGATTATGTCAGACTTGTGGATCTCTAAATTAACTTGCAATGTAATTATGTTTTCTAGCATTTTCTTTGTTGGTTTTTGCACGTTGATTATAATATACAGAGTTAGTTAGACGGCTAGAAGTGAGGAAGAGTAGCGAGGATAGACCTAATTCGAATCTGTGTTTTCATTAAAACCGCCGCGTACACAAACACTACTGTGCATACACGCGTTAAGTAAATTCGACTAAATGAATTGATCAATCACATTGATAAATGTGCGCTGCGCAAGCCCAGTGTTTTGAAATTGATGCACAGATTGCATCGAAGATATTTATTGTGATAGTTGTATCGTTTTTGCAATTTCTATCAGTTACACTCAGTCAGTTAAATCAAATATTCAAATGAAACTTTGACTCCCCGCTGTAAAGCAAACTAAAAAAACGAAACACGAGTATCCAGAAAAAAACTAACTGTCATTATTTAAAATGTTCCGTCTCCATGTGGAGAGAGGGGGATTATTTTATTCAAGGGTATGAAACTCTTACGTTAGATATACTAGTTTTTGAAAACTGACATCTGATACACATCAATCGCGTGATACAGATTTATGCATAACAGTGATTAACATTGGCTATGATAAAGCTTGGTCGATGATGAAGGGATCAAAAGGTGAATAACAGAGAGAAGATGAATATGTAAAGGAATATATTTCAAAACTAAGGTTCTGCAAATGGAACACCACTCTTGAAAATTGCGCAGAAAATAAACTGTGGAACAATCTTCTTCCGTCAGTTGAAACACCTGGGAACACTATATTTTTATTTCAAGAAGAAATATACAAAACAGTACACAGACCTGAAACGCTTGCATTTCAGTTTGATATTATCCCAAATGTGTGCATATATATCATCTAATAATCCATTTTGATATTAAAGTTATATTGTAATTCATGGAAAGATATCTTTCAACCTATCTGTGTCACTTTCATCTGTTGGTGGAAATAACAAGATGCTCGTGAACTTTGAAGCTAAGAGTTAGATTTACCATTGTAGTAGCATCGTTTTCAGTAAGGAACACCAGACATACTTGCAAACTGTGTTTTCTTAATTACTGCTTTATCACTTTAAACAACGGAAGTTGAAATCGTTCATCGATCAAACTACTCGAAACATATAATCCCAAAAGATTATCTTTCTTTGATAGCGGCACTCAAAAGCCTAGATATACTTTTCGATTAATTCTTGGGTTGTAAAAGATATAAAGTATTGCACTATCTCCTGTTAAATTTACTGATATTTAAGCTTACTAAGGCATATTTCATTACGACATTGTCTAAAATGAGTTGATATTTCATGATAGCATGAGGATAACCATGTTTTTATCTTTTCATCATCTCCTTCACATAATAATACATTACGACAATGTGTTGTGAATGAGTTTCCGAATAAGTACAGTCGTCTTAAGTAGCACCTTACGGCAAACTAACAACGATTTGCAGTAACTAGAAATTACAACTAGTTACTTTTTATGTACCACTAGCAATTATACAACCACATACAGTTTCACCTTATACGATCACGAAGTCTATTAGTTTTGTTCCGTACAATTACTTAGAACTACATCCGTTTAGATGCTCAAATGTGGTTATTTTTATCATGTTATTCTTCACGTGTCAAAGGTTATACACTAACTTTACGCTTGGGATTTTATATGAAGGAATTGATATCGTTCGAGCTACATTATATATGTATATAACTATTCAGATATTCAGGCACCACTGAACACTCGGTTATATGTACATCCGTAAAGGAAATGGTGGTTTCCTCATCGGACAGGAAGACATCTGGACCCGAAGACACGTGTAAATAGGAGTCCGGTGATGTCTTACCTTGTTGGTCCACGTCTTTGATGGATCGTGATGGTGCCTCGCGGCATCTCGTCGTGAGCCCGTGTAGAGCAATCCTTGGGCTCGAAGTGATCAAAAGAATTCACGAATATCCTGCCCATATAGAGCAATAGAGCATGTTGGCCGTGTTGAACTAGTTCGATCTACCCACACGTCTAATGGAAAGAAACCGAACTAGGATTTAAGGGTTATAACTGATTAACAGAACACTATTATCTGAACGCCATAATCCCACTTGAAGAATTAGCGCGGCGTGTCACGCCAGTGAGCAAAACACGATGTACGAGGGTAGCATGAGCACTCGCGCACGATAATACCTATCCAGCGCCGTGGTGGCGTTATCACAGGTGCACATTCACACACGGAAGATCGGTTATTACAAGCTTGCCGATCTTGCAGCTCGATGAGAAATCAATCGAATTGTCGCGTCAAAGTTGAGCTTGGCTTCGGTTGCTTATTGGTATTAAGTTCGCTTAACAGGTCATCCGGGGGGTCAACGACATAACCTTTTTGTCAGTTGACCTTGCGTGACAAATATTTGTGAATTGGAAAAATGAAACGTAGTGACGCGTCGTGAAGGAACGTGTCCCTGAACGCGGCTCGTTCGGAACTGGCTCGCAATCCTCGGTGCCCCCTACACGCTCCCCCACCAGTGCGCTTCGATTTACGATCCCCCCCGCCCTCGACGAGTGGTCCACCACGCGCCCCTAGCCCCCTCTCTCGCTTACGGCACGCACTAGTGCGCTATCTTCCGCAAGAGACACACGCTAGTAAACTGGGTGGGGATAAGGGTCGCGTGGCGAGCCCGCGCGCATGCGTGTACCCGCGCGACTCGCGGAGCCCTTCGCGCGTCTACCTTCTCTCTCGCTCTTCTCTTGCCTCTCCGGGGGGGTCGGTGGGACAGGAGGGACAAATAGTCTGTCTCACTCAGGCGCGCGCAACTGAGCACGTAAAGCAAGTATCTCTGTGTGTAACGCTCGCGAGCGCAAGAGTGCGAGGAGCATTCATTTCACCTCGATCCGACCGCTACCTCCTGCTCTCTGCAGTCTCTGACCCCTGATCTCGTGCACTTCTCTTTTCTGCTTTTGCTTTGTTTTAGCGAAGATGCGTTTTACGCCGGCTTTTCGAGCGCTGCTGAACACGGATTATCAAGCGTTTAAGGGTTAATGTACTTTTCCGTGTGAAATTAGTTATTCTTATTGTTATTGTTGTTGCTTTTTTATTTTTATGATGAAAAGGCTTTGTAGAGGGAAACTGAAAGATGGTTTATAAAAATATGGAATATGTAATGCAATGAAGATAAGCATTTCATTTGATAATTATGTTAAATTTTGTAATATGTTGAGAAACTAAATAAGAAAATTTGGACGATAAATTTGGTAAATATACTCATACGCGCAAGCGTGTGCAAGTATAAAAAAGCTTATGTTAATTGGAATGCAAAACCTGCAAATTTGTTGAAACAAGTGAAAGTTTTTCTTACCGAAAATGTTGTTGGAAAAAGTTGTTCCATCATTGTAATAAAAGGTTTTACCTGAAATGATGAAACAGAAAATTGAATAATTAGATATCTTAATTATATTGTATAAAAAGCAAACTCATCATCTTACCTACCCCACCAAATTTAATGATAAAACGATTTTATTGTTTCTAAAGTTTTAATAGAGTTATGTATAAAATAATATATATGTTTTTGTATTCTTATTATGACATTTATAATAATATTCGAACTATTATTTAAGAAATATATGTTACAACGAAAGAAACACTGGGTTATGTGAATTTTATTTTCATTCAGAACCCAAAGTTAACGGCAGTTTGAAAACTATTCGTATCTACTAAGTTTAGCATTGATTCACTTTGAATGCATATTGATTTCATATGGTATCAATATGAAATCACATGAATTTCATATAATTTTTTTATGTGAAAACTTGTGGCATACGATTTAAATTCAGTATAATCCTTTAGGTATATATACACAAATTGTAAATGCAATTTACTTACATTTAAGACAAAAGTTATTAAAAAATCATGTTTTTTAAAGAACATGTACTGAACTCTGTAATACTGTCAATAATATTTAATCACATGTGATTTTTGATTTACAGGATTAAACATTATCAAAAATTCTTAATCTTTGATAGTGAAAATCGCTGTATTCCATCGAGTATCGATGCAATTTCCAATTGTCCATCACTAATATACCTTAACGTACTTTGTCAATCGTTAACTAATCATCAATTGTTCGTTTGCTGTGAAGAAGAGACTTTCGAATATTGACTAATTATGAGCCATTTTCAATACTAACCAACCATTTACAGATACATATGATAGAGAGGACACCAGGGATGGGCTATATTTTAATCCATGGATTAAGGATTAATTCTGATTCTCAATGCTCTACAAAACGATTAAACGTTGAAAATTATCAACTAATTCATTGAAAAACATTAAATAATAACTGTTATTTAATCTTATATAACTATTCGCTTTAAAACAAGAAATTAAATTTCCAAAATTAATTTAAAATGATATATTAAGCATTTTAATAAATAATGGAATTAATATTCATGAATGAGCTAATAAATTAATATGTGATAAATTCAAGTATAATATATATAATATAATGTATTCGTGACTTTAAATCTGTAAACAAAACCAGAACAAAATAAAACGAAAATGAACATATTATTCTCACAAGTAACGGTAGTTTATGCTGAAATATATATAAAGAACAAAATTATATGTTCACCAAGCGTGTTTATATGTAAGCTATTGCACAGTGCGTATTTTGTGATATTGTTGAAAGCGTTTGTCTGCGTATAAATTAGGATAATTAATGTGCAAACCTAAATGTATAATATGTGCTCATATAAATTAAACATTAAATATGAAAATTATATGAGTAAATTTAAAAACAACATCCTGTAAAATCATTAATTCATATAATAGTGATTAATTAATTTCATTTTTTGAATATCTATAAATTTATGGTTACTTTGGAGTATGTGGATTGTTTATTTTTTAAACTACAATTTAAATGTAATACATTATCTTTACATTGCTACTTCAGAATAAATAGATCGTATATTAAATATTTTAAATCTGTATTTTTATTAATGAAATTCATCATTTTCATATTTCGTAAATATGATTCTTCGATGTCCATTAAAATATTTATAGTAACTTCATATCCTGTTCTGTTTTATTATTTCAGTCGTCAAATTGCATTAAATATAAATAGAAACCGTATATTTGAGATATTAATTACAGAACAATAAGCATAAGACATCTGCTTACGAGACACCAGAAAATTGAACATTGAAACATAATTTTTCATATTCTACAAGTTTAAAAGCTGACTGAATTATTAATTCAAGATAATAATTTTATCCTAAGTTGAATATTTTATTATTATTAAATTGTTAAGTAATTTTCATTCAAACAGTTCGTGTACCAAGTATATATTATTTTAGTTAGTTAGTCAAGTATATTAATTCAAAGCAAGTTACATTGAAAGATTTTCTAAATGCTACCAAAATTAGATTTTCGTATGTCATTACACACCGTTATGTTAGTTTTAAATATGTATCTATAAACATGTTGCACGTGCGCCTATTTCTAGACGAACGATTGTTTACGCTGTAAGGATGACAGAAAATGATCTTCTAAAATAAATATATTGTCGCAGATGTTTGTGTATGAATGATATGATAAATGGCTTAATGAAATCCTGATCTACCCAATCGTTGACAACGCAGTAGAGAAATAAGATACGTGCTTCGTTAAAAGTGCATATATAATCAGGCATTTTATTTGTTTATATATACATCACTAATTTATACTTATAATGCTCATAAACATAAGCGTATAAACATGCTATATTGACTTTTATTGCAGTACTAATATTTAAACTTTGTCATCATTTGAATACGCTTTTTATCCATATGTAAAATGAATAATAGTTGTTACATTTTAGAGTCTTTAATTAACAATATAGTTGTTTTTTGTAACAAAACGGAATGATAATTATAACTTTGTTATAAACAGTTCAATACAAATTCAAATTCACTTTTTATAACTCCTATATGTTCATTAAAATTACAAACCTTCCAGCAGATGGAACGCAACTTGAACGATCCATTAATGGTAAACAGTAAAGTGAATTTTTTTTGCTCCGAAAATTGAAAGATTTTAAAACATACAATGTGTATTAAGTTAAACATTGATTTTAGGTTCAATTAAAAGTTGATGTTATCAGCAGATTCTACTATACGTCTTCAAAAATTAACTTAACTTTTATCTGTATTTTAAATTTTAATAAATTACAAAAATTGATTCGACTGCAATAGCTGTAATTCTAGTAACTCTTAAATAGCTTACGTATCTTAAATAAATATTCATTAATATCAGATCAAAATTTTTTTCAATATAGAAGAATAATATCAGGATTTTCAATTATTTGTTCGAAATAAATGGAAGAAACAGTTGGGAATTAGTTACATATTGATTGCTTTTGTATGAATAAAACATTACCAATACGAGAATAAAGTAACATCATATATATTTTAATTAAAATGAATTTTTTTACTCATATTGTTATTTCTAATTTAAAAGTAATGAAACTAAAATTGCACTATTTTATTGAATAATAATGAAATATTTGATACAGATAAAATAATATCAACTATTTTCAAATTGTTGAAAAATATGTAATTTGATTCATATATCCATGAACATTTATTACTTTAAACACGTCTAACTTACTCTTCGTCATAATTTTTATTAGATTGTAATTGTAAATGTTCTCCTTGCAACGTCATTTTAATAATATTAATTTTGCTAATTCATTTGACTACGACATGAAGAAGTATTGGTAACGATATTTAATTGGGTCTGACTGAGTTTGATGACTGGTGTACTTACGGAAAGCAAGAATCTTGAATTTAATAGATTCTCGTAAGCAATATTTCCTCTACGGTTGTGGTCTAAAATTAATGGGTTATACAACATAACAGTACCAAGGCGAAAGCTATGAATGTTATTGAACTTTATTGCGACGATCACAAATAATTTAACTTACTGAATTTGTATCCTCAGTGTAAATTAATTATGTTTGATTATTTTAGATACACATATATTCTGAATGAAATGTGTTTTTATGCATCTCTTGTTCAATTATTAATTACAGACAATATTGATTATGTAATTATGATACAATATCAATATACAAATGTAATAACTTCTTATTTTTAAATTTAAACAATATAATTTTTCATCATATATTTTATCTGAAAATATCAGAAATCAATTGAGTATAGAGTAATTGATAGTACTACTTTTGGTTCTGTTTAATTAAATTTCAATGTAATGCAAGTGTGAGTACATTTTTGATATTAAAAAGTATGAGTACGAGAGACGCCATCAATTGACAAAAATTAAGATCGTTAAGTTTCATCTGGAGTGATCTAATAAATGTAAGCGCGCATTTTTGAATAGACACATCTGCCCGGAATAATGTTCAGTCTCATTTCCTGCTAGCATTCCGATTATGGTATACCAGTACAGCTTTTATGGTATCATTTATAACGCCAGAATGACATCATACTCTACATCAAATCGCACATAAAATAATATTCAATATTTGAATAAATTTTAAGCAGAAATGTTTAACGCTTGAATGGCTTGCCGAGGTGCAATTACTTTATATCGCTTGTAATAGTTTCATTTCCGTTTTCTGGTTGCCTGAATTATACTGCATATTTAAATACAATTAAAACATCCTGACGCAATATTAATTGTAAATGAAACATTGGACGAAAAGTTTCACGCGGTATATATTCATAGTTGCACTTTTTTTATAATTTTCAAGTCCCAGTTTTATACATCTGTCTGCTATAATTTCTGCCTCATTTCCTGTCTCTATTTCTGATTACTTCGGAGAATTTTTACCATCTTTGGGGTCATCGATGTGACATTCCTTCTTTGACATTTTTATCTTGACCTTGATTTTGTATAAACTGTGGAGAAGTTACAAAATATATATTTTTTGGTCAAAATAAGTACTTCTTATTGTCAGAAAAAATTGTTTAAATACTTGCAATACTTTATTTAATGCCAATTTTAATATTTTATATCAACACAAATGTAAAAATACCGATATCGAATACTTCTTTTTAATATTATCAAATATTTATCAAATAATTAAGAAGACGGAAATTTTCTCCATTCTGTAAATTAATTATTTAACGTAGATACATTATTTTAATCTTAATATAATATTAATTGTATTTACGTAAATTAAATAAATTATTTTAAATACAAAGTAATTATTCGTGCAGACGGTCTAAAAAAGTGCTCTCATAAATTCGAGATGAAAATGTGGATATCTTTTATTGTAGAGCTGCATATGAAGTGTAGAAGTTAAGCTGAAATTCGTCTTTGCTGGAATATTTAACATTGATCAAATAAATAATAGCGCAGCGTCATCTATCAACAAAATCCACACTTACATTTTTTATGCCGCGCACATCTGCGTGAAATAATTTTCAGACCTATTTCCTGTCTACCATGCTACTTCGTCGCGTCCCTTATATCATCAGAATGACATCACAATTCAGAAAGTATACATTTTTGCCAGGGCTGTTTTTCATTTAGTTACATAGTATACTTGCCGAAGGCCGCGAGAGTGCACAGCTCTCGCAGCCTGTCTTTCTGTCTCCGTTCTCTCGTCTCGCCCTCTCCCCCTCCCCTTTCCTCTCTTTCAGCGCTTTCTAACACTTATAACTTTGTCTTTGTCGACTTCCTTGGAGCACTCGCTCGTTTTATATCTCAACTGCCGAGGACCGGTCGTCTTTTCCGCGCTGAGATGCTGCTTCAACGACCAACTATTTTGCGCGAGTTTTCTCACAAATAGCGTGATCGGCCAATGACGTCTCCACGTCATATATTTTTCCCATACTGTGATGTATAAAATAAATATAATATTACATATACAACATATTATTACATTAAAAAAATATACCTTGTTTAAGAATACTTCTTTTTCATACAATATGATACACACAGTATCTTAAAGTAAGACATATATGACATTTTATGTAAAATAAATGTTTTTAATGCATATGTATATGTTAATTTAAACCGCCATATATGTCACGTGCATATTATGTATATGTGAGCATGTATCTGATATATATATATTGCATATATATTTAAGTATATATATAAACAAGTTTTCTGTGTCGTTTATAAGAGCTCATTGCGAGGATAAATTTCGCGAATTATGCAAATACACGACTTTCAAAGACATATGTAGACGACACCTAATACGAGTTTTCTCGATTTACTAATGAACAATCTACCGAGACTTTGCGTGTTGCTCCATGGCTGAATAACTGATAACGATTTTAGCGTCGGGATTGCGATTACACCCTGTTTTACAATCATGGGATGATGAATAAATTATGCACTATACGCCAACTTAATTAGTTGAGAAACTACGCTCGGTTCTTTGTGTTGTAGTTCAAAGAAAAAAATCTTACTTTTAATCATGAAGCACTAGTCTATTTTCAATTAATGCTATCCTCGTCGAATGATGAAAGTTCAAATTTTCATTCCATCTTCTTAAATTACATCGTAATATTCGATATGGTTTTGCATATTAGATAATGTATACAATGATTTTTGTCTGCATTTTAATGTTAGTATAATGAAAACAATATGTATGGATTAATAATTATAAATAATTGTTGGTTAAAAATATTAACGGAAAATAGATATATTACTGCGGATAAATGCGGATAATTCTTCTAAAAGCACGCAAGAATGATTAAAACTTAGAACTAATTGCAACTCTCAATTCAAGAAATTATAGGTGTTGTGTTAAACGCAATAGTTATTCGATTTTAGTTTTATGTTTTGGAAAAAAGTATTTGGTTTTTTTTATATTCTACGAATAAAAGCTAGTTTTTTATGTTAATTTGAAAGAAGAGCAAACTTGAATCTTATAATTGTAGAGAAAATTTCATTAAAAATAAAACGCTTAAACTTGCATAAAAGTCTGGATGATTTTCGAAGGTCGAAGGCTGGCGACCGATTTCATGCAAAGCTGCATGTAATTTATAATCACATACCGTGTAGTGGTAAATAGTTCAATCTAAAGTCAAGTACAACGTATTTTTTATTGTCGAAACCGTTGAAAATTCATTATAATTTCGTTGACGAAAATTATATTCATTTAAAATATGTTATTAGATCGTTTTAAATTTAACAGAAATATTTTTAACTTTTTGATAAAAACGTTACATTTTTTAGAATGTGAACTCGTTTCTCGTAACAAAAATTTGATACTTCGTAGCAAAAATAAATATTATAATTTATTTTAACAAATTTTATACAAAATAAAAACTAGAAATAATTTATCAAAAATAACCAAACGTGAATTATTTGTAAAATGTGAATAAAACTGACGTAAGAATTTTTCACACATAACTGTGTATGCATCTAAATTAAATAAAAATAAATAATTATAAAAAAATTAATATTTGATAATGTATTTTAGCAAATATTATTTGAAGCATTTTAATGTACAGTATAGTTTCATTGTTATTTTACGCAAAAATGTCGGTTCTAAAATTTCTTATGCAGAAATCAAGTAATACTAAAAAATGACGGATACCAAATATTTTCACTCTTTTGCAAACATTTTTATATCGGATTTACGCAACTCATTATATTAATTAGCTCTACTTCGTCCTCTAAATTATGAAATACAGTATCGCATACTTTCATCTTTATTAGAGCGTTAAAACAAAAGATTACATTTTCATACACTAAATAAAGATGCTTGAATAAATAAATGAAGCTACAAAAAATGACTTTCTATTCTATAGAAAAGTTTATTAGTATTTTAAGATTCAACAATTTGCTTTTATTCTAATTATGACTTCTACCCACTTTTGTCCTCAAACTTTATTCTTTATCAATTTTTTCGTCTTTTTCAAATTATCGATTTAATTTTTTAAATTAATATTTCGTATACTGTAATTTATATAACATTCTGCAAAATTTCTTATGCTCATAAGTCTAAAAATATAAATTACTTTGAACAAAATTTACGAGAGATACATATGTAATATGTTTACGACGAATTTTACGTTTTATTATAGTAGTACATTATGCAACAAGGGATGTAAGTTGACGATTCTCGGCAACTACTATGTGATGTATCATCACATGAGTGTGGTAATGATACTTTACTACACTTTACTTTCGAGCAAATTGCTACATATTTTCTGCTGAACAGACATAAAATGCAGTTATTTTTGTACATGGATGGCACAGAAACAAGTTGAAAATATTTCAATCCAACAACAATTTTGCTTTGCCTGTGCAGTAAAGATCATCCAAATTCAACTTTAGTTAACTAAAATTATTCATTATAAAGTTTAGAAAAAATTTAATGAACATTTTATAAATTCATTATAACACTTTTTATAAACAAAAAGCTTGCATTTATTTGAAACGGTAAACGTTCCTTTATTGTGTTAAACTTTTTTACTTCACACTAAAAAGATTTTTAATTTGCAACAGACTTTTTTAATGAATATTTAACGTTAAACTGCCCTTATTCTTTTTCCTTACCTGATGACATATTAATGTGTCGCTAACAAACGACTTTTAAAGACATTTTGAATGCTAAATACATTCTTTTAGAGTACGAATTGGTTGTTTAAGATTTGTATATGAATAAATTAACATATATTTCAGCTCATCATGAATTACTTTGAAATAGTGAGCCACATTAGACGTTTAAAATAAAATTACTCATAGGCGGCACCGATAAATCTTTTATATTGAATTCAGTGTTTTATAATGAATACATAAGTTTTTTGCACAACTTTATAAATATGCACATATAGTTAGCACAATTTTATAATTTTACTTGATTTAAGATATCTTTTTTCGATTTAAAGATTAGTGAGTTGCTGGAGAGATAACATAAGATTGAAACTGTACAATTTCATATGAAATATGTCAAAATAATATTTTTAAACATATATATTAAATATATAAACATAAATTATATACTTTTTCTTTTGCACTTTATATGAATTTAACGTGAATTTGGTAAAACAATTTTTTTAGCTATTAATTATCATATGCTCATATAAAATACAAACTTTTAATTGCATATAAAACTTTGCAAATTACATTGTTAGATATTAGAATACTGAAATTTATTGTATTAATTATGGTCAAAACTGAAAATAAGTTATAGTTATATATGTGTGATTAAAACAAAATCTGTCGAATTCGTTGATATTGTTATAGAGAGAATCAGATATCTATCTACATATAGATAGAAGATACCTACACTCAGTGTGTATACATCGTATTGTTTCTCACTTTATTGCATCTTTTGTTCTTAATCACGCATTCAATTCATGAAATGACTAATAAAAATTGCGAACACTCTAATCTAGTTCGCCGCGAATATAATGACATTTTGTCATCGTACAATGCTATAAAAAGTTTCGACGAATTCCGTTAAACAAAAAAATAAAAAAGAAAGTATAACTGAACGAGGCTAGTTTTCGTAATGCTTTGTCTCCGCGTGTTTTTTTTTCCTTCATTCCTTTTTTGCCTTTCACCTTGCGCTGTAGAAATATTTGCTTACCCTATTTTTTTCATTAAAAAAGTAGGAAGAAAACGAGTGCCGCGCGTCTCTGGGCAATATGCCAGCGCAAAACAGAACGCACGAACGGACCGGTGTTTCTGCAAGGCATCTGAACGTAAATTGAATCGAGCATTGGCCCGGGACAAATCTGAAAGATGTTTATGGGTGTCAAGTCCAGTCAGTCATTCATGTAACAAAATTTTTTTTATATGAAATAGTACATTCATGTTGCCTAAGTCAATATGTACAAGAACAATGAAACTATAAGCACGTGAAACAAACAAACATTGATAAGTACCGCCTGTAACGAGTTCTATTCTGTCTTTGTTTAGATTTTTTTGTTTATTTTTTAATGTTAATATTTTGATGGTAAACGAATGTAGTGAATTTGATATAATAATTGTTTAAAGTTTGAAAGTGAAATATTGTATAACATGGATATTTCATGTGAATAGGAGTGATTACCTTCGGAATATTCAACGTAAATGTTTCTACCTTTAGTCATAATAATAATATTAAATACTGTATTAATGGAGCTTGAAAAGAAATTGGCCTAATTATTAATAAGCTAGAATAATTTATGTTAATATAGTTTAGTAGATTTGTTGATTTTAGATGGCAGTAAATATTGAACATCCTTTGCCAGTGGAAATGATATGCAGATGGATGGCGTATTTATTATACAGATAGGACACGTGTATTGGGTGTCCAACATGAATTACGTGTTACATTCGATTGATGATATAAGGAAACTATATTTCGTTAATGTAATTAGAAATTAATTTGTATCGATCTGTCGAAATTTGACATTAGACCTTTCTAAAATATTATAGTAGATTGACTTTAAATTTATCTCATATCATGACAATTATATATCAAGTATAAACACATTAATATATATTAATATATACACAATGTTATTCTTATTGAACTGAATTTTTCATGTTCAAAAATTTTCCTTAATTAATTTATCTAAAATAAAGTTGCTTTTTAGCTATACAGTATCATAAATTGTGTTTTATACGTTATTGGAAAATATAGTATTTATTAAATGCATGTTTACGCATGTGCAGAAATAATTTGAAGGAAATTTAATACTATACTTCTAACTTTGGTTCCCTCAAGTTTCTTTTGAAGATGCATAATGTTACCATTGCGCTTCACTTTATACGCTAAATATCATGCATTATTTGTAATTATATATATCAAACACGTATTAACTCACAAGATTTATTTAAAAGCACTATTCTACGTTTGAATACTTTATAAATAAGTTTCTTTTCAACACTTTTCAGCTATTCAGTATGACCATTCAACACTTTTATAGAATAAGAATAATAAAGCTTTTGGACTATTCGAAAGTCTAACTATTAGTAATTTCAAGTTTATACGTTTAAATTGAAAAAGTACACAACACTAAATAATAGTGAGTATAATAATATGATAATGTGACTATCTTAAATGAATAAAATATTAATTAAAAAAAGTACTTAATTATATAAAAAAATGATGATATTTTACAAGTTTGTATACATCAAGTATTACGTATATACATAGTTTGTAACAGCCAAACTTGTATCAACTCTTTAATAATATTAATATGAATGAAACTCAAGAAAAAGTGTAAACTTGTTTAAAAATAATTCTATTTTCTAAGAATTCTTATGTAATGCTTAAAGTTCTATTCTTATATCTGTCTAAAGTTCACAACATACACCAAAAAAAGAGAGTACATACATAAATAATTAATAAAAAATGAAAAAAGTAAATAAAAATATCATAAGACAAGTACATAATATAATTAACGTTTTGATCTATATTTAGTATATTATACATCCAAATTCTTGGAATTCTTAACAATCAGTTTACATCTATTTAAATTATGCTTACTGAAATGTTTGTGATGAAGATGTATCTGCTTGTTTTATGTGTATAATTAAAATTTATTGAAACGAAACTTTTTGATTGTTCTTTATTAAAGTGTCCCTAAATTGACGCACAAAACTCATGGGAAATACTGACACTTACATTGTATTCAACTTACAATGAATCAAATAACAATGTGTTATATTTGAATAAATATAACCATTTTTGAAATTACGTGCAAATATATATTATACATGTTATAAACTAATTTAAGAAATTAAATTTAATAAAAGCAATTAAACATTTCAACGTGAAGAAATGATTATATACTTTCTTAAATTATGATTTCAATATGTAACATTTAACAACATACATTACATTTAACATTTAACACCCTTTCTAGTCGATTTTCACGATAAATAATGTTTAGTTTCTAACAGAAATTCTTCGTAGTATCGTCCACATTTTCTACAAGATTATTTCAACAAGAATTCCTGACTCGAATTCCACGCAATACCGCAATGAGTTCATATTAATTCCATTCCATTTTGTTGTAATGTGCATTCGGGTTCTCCTAATAACGAGACAACTGTCTTCGTGGCTCCCACTTCCATGTGAAATTCTACTTTCATTCACAGATATTAATATACCCTGAGTCACAAAATTTATTTGTTTGTTTAAATTAATTTTCATGCAAAATTTATATTTCCACATTTTCAAAAAATTATACGACCATCAAATTATAAGATTACAAATCGTTAGATTATGAGATTATAAGATCATACGATCGTGTAACTATGAGACTTTAAAATGAAAGGATCATAAATTTGAAAAAAAAGCAGACCTTGTTAGAAAAAAGTAAGTTTTCTTTAGCAATCTAAATGAAGGACAAGAAAAAAAATGAGAGGAAGATCCACAAAAGTGTGATAAAGCAATTTAATTCAAGTGACATTTTTAATTGAATTTTATCTTCGCTTATAATCATACAATGTAAAATTCAACACTTTTGTTCGTAATGATACAGTTAAAAGAGCAGTTCAAGCTAACTGATTTACGTTGCGAATTAAAGCGCGTCGTGGTCCGTGCGAACTCGTCGGCAAATAACCCTGTGTACTATCTTCCTTGTAGGATATTCTGCTTGAAATTTTCATTATCCGAAAGAGAGTGTGCGCATATGAAGTACCACGATCGTAACTAAGCAAAATGTTTTTTGGTCCCGTTTTTCGACGCCGAATGAATACTGTGCGCAATTTATTACGAAAATTCATTGTTAAATTCGTTCCTTTACATAAAGAATAGGCGAATATTTCATCATGCTTAACTTAATTATTGTAATTATAAAGCAAAAAAAATAATATGCTGAATTAAATAATGCGGTTGTTAATTAAATAATTATGCAAGGTGTGATAGTCTTTGAGAGTTAAAGCATGTGGAAAAAGTACAAAACAAATACAGTGCGAATATAAATGAAATTTTGCTAGAAAGTAATGATGAAAAAAAATAAAAACGCAGTTTAATGGCAAAATTTTTTCCATCTTATTCCGTGCTTGTGACATGCAACTCCGCTTTTGTGTAATAAATGTATTCTTATTCCGGCGTAAAGCCGTGAGAATAGTTTGAGATTTGAAAAGTTTTTTGCATTATAAACTAAATTTCCAAAAAATTATACAATGTGCATTAAACTCATTCAAAATGGGAACAAAAAATTTATTAATTCTAAACAATAATAATTTTTTTAATAAACAATTCATTATACATCACATTATATTTTCATCAAGGTTATATCAATGCTTTACGTTTACCTAATCTACAGTTTTGAAAATGTGAAACATAATCTATTTTATGCTAGATTATGTGTATAAAACAGAATTGTTGATCTACTATCTGTTTTGTGATCTTTACTCTGAAGCAAAGTCTATGATCCACGCATTATACATATTATATACATTACATTATACATCGTGATTCTTTTTTTTTATCTGTGATAAATGATATCATTTCTTTTGAATTGTAATTTATCATAAAGTTATAAAATGATGTTATCGAGCATAGTAAATTTTGATTGAAGTTTTCAAAAACTGTTATAAAGAAGGGAAAAATATATTAGGGTGTGAATCAAAGCACTCGATGAAAATCTCTTTGAACGTCAATTGCAAACATTCTAAAGAAAGAAGTAATTCATAAAATGGAAATGCGGTTTGCCATATTCGATCCACGGCATTATTAGCTAATAAATTTTACTAAAATCTGTCATTTATGTATAATGTAAACCCCTGGTTTTTTAGAACGATAAATATAATTTGATAATTCTATCCGTTTGTCTACGGCATTACAATTAATAGAAGTACGTATAAGATCGTATCCATTTTAACAATATTCCGAGCTGCAGACGTGTCGTACAGATAATAAACTCGTTCGCTAGACAAGAACCTAAATGAAAGAGAAAGATACATGTATAGACAAACGCGGCTTCTAACTTGGCTATGTATACATTTGTGTATATTTGCCAGCAGCAGACCAGTGGCACGCATGTGTACGTGAAGAGTCGTATTGCGACAAACTGTCGCAGCACGATGAACCTCGTACGGAATCGTTTACCCGGAGAAACGGAAGTTTCGGTACTAGGCCGAACGAACAAGTAGATGACTGGAAAGTAAATCTTGTAAAAGAGATAGATTGGCATGTCAATATTTCAAAATACGGACATAATATGAAAGTTATTTCGAGTGAAATATGATACAGACGATACAACAGTCAATGCTTAAATTAAATCATTGCTTTTTTCTCCATAAAAACATTATTTTATCAAAATTAAGTATATTATTTTGAACAAGTTTTCAAGATTTTCTAATTGGACGTTAATAATTAGCATATTATTTTGTATAAAATAAAAAAATGATACAATTATATTCATTGAGATTTAAAGAGGGATATTCAAGTGAGTTGAAACTAAATGTTACATATACAAAGTTAGAAAAAAAATGAGAATAGTTGATAATTTATTCAAGAGGTCATTGAACCTTTTCTTTTCTTCAAGTGCTGTGCATAAATAAGCGACTATCCCTTTGTGTCTAAACAAAACAAAAGTCGAAGGCAATGTCGTATCGGTCACTATTTGTATGCAAACATTTTGCATACAGCAATTTGACTTGACGTAAGTCAGGTTGAAACAACAACTACTTTTCCGATAGTCGACATTGTCTTTGCAACTGCTGTGTTTCAAATTTATGACTGGCACGACTTCTCAAATGGGTTTGCATCAAATTGTGATCTCTACAATCGAACGATTGGTCAAACTTTTTTGCAGTTATTACATTTGAATGAATATTTTTGCGGTGTCTTCAGTTTTTAATATATTGTCACATGTATTTTATTATTCCAGATTTCTCATAATAAATATTAAATTATAATAAATTACTTTGGACGTATTGGTAAACATGTTTAATGACAATTATTTGGTTCATTTTTCATAATCTAAAATATTTGTGAAACTAATATGAGCAATAGATGAAGTAATGATTACGGGTAATTTATATTTTCCTTCGTAAACTTGAGATAAGGTGTAATCGAATGGCAAAACGAATTGCAGCGAAAGTCGAATTATGTGATTTCCTTTAACTTTTACTATCGATTTCCGTGGAACGTCATAGGATTGCAAAATATGTGCGCATTTGAATTCCTGCATGTTCTCAACGTAAGATTAATAAAAGTAAAAGGGAAGAAGAGATTTTGAATGAAAACTTATAGTGATGGTGTAAAAATATATGAGAAATGTTGATCTTAAATTCTTAAAGACACCTTTTACAAATAAGGTGGCATGATTGAAAAATTAATGCCCCAAACGTTCTATGAAGTTTATTCGATTTAATAATATCTTAGTTTTGGAACGTCATAAATCGCTCATCGAATTGAATTTATTACTTTCAGGAATTTTCGTGATTGGAACATCAAATTTATTGTTCGTTATCTCTTAATATATTCAAAAGATATCACTTAACTCGATCGTTCAAGTGAAATAAATTTAACTTTGTGGTAGTTTTAGAGTTGTTAATTAAAATGTCTTTAAATCTATAACAAATTTATATGCTTCTAATACAGTTTATCAACTAAAATAATTATAATTAAGCAATTAAGTCATCATACACGCAAAGCAGAATTAATAAGAAAAATTATGTTTAAAATTGAAATTTTACTGAAAATTCAGTAGTACAAACAAATGCAAAATTTCGCGACAGGAAATTTTGCATTTACAAGAAATATTCATGAATATTCAATAACATTTCATTGAAAGGTTCAGTAATTTGTCGCGAAATTTTGCATTTGTCCCTGTACTACTGAACTTTCGGTAAAATTTCAATTTCAAACATAAATTTTTATATTAATTGTTCTCTGCATGTAACTAAATGTGCATATATTTTTTAATAGATGCTGCAGTATGTTAGTAGTTATCAAATATAACTGATAATACGCTCACTCTAATATATTAATACTTTAAATTACATTTATGAATAATTAATAATAAAATCAATTCAACAAGACAAAAATGCGGAATGCAATCCCGCGTGAAAAAAATACTCTGGCAAGTGTATCCAGACTACATCGATACTATGTCCAGACTCTGCTTTTTCCACTAGAATATCACTTAAAATATGATGATATCCACAGACTTTCTTTTGTTCAAAGAACGGATAAAAATAATATGACTATTATTTGTTCTTCATTTTGGATTTCACTAATTATTTATTGCTATTGCATTTTATAATCATCCCTTAAGGGATGATTATAATGTACACATTAAAATGCACACAAAATTTACTAAATTTTGTGTGCAACATTTGAAGTTGACTATAATCGATAGTTATATTGTTGTCCATTCTCTGACTTTTGATTGGTAGTCACATTAAAATTAAATTAAAATTTCACATAAATATCGAAATTTACAAATGTTGAATCCGAGATGGAAATTTCAGTATTCCGCCATAAATGATAAATGGCCCAACCACGGGCCAGGATTGGCAGTCGGGAGTCGACAGCCAATGCTGCTACATTACTGGTTATTTTTGCATGCCGTTCATTGTCACAATAACTCAAACAACCCAACTCTGGGCCAGTATTGGCAATCAAAGGTCGGCAACCATTACTGGCCCAGCACTGGCTATTTTTACGGCAGATTATTCTTTAAATAAGTCAAATAAAGCAACTCTGGCCCAGTCATGGTAGAC
>JABFPJ010001019.1:0-29876 GCA_022817425.1 Gryon sp. ZL-2020 | reverse complement strand
ACCCTCCCCCCCCCCCCCGTCCTTTCCTTCCCTTTTCTTCCCTTCCCTTCCCTTTCACGTCCTCCATTGGCCTCTCTCACTCGCCCGCGTGTTCGTGCATCTTAATTCCCCCGTCTTTGTCGGCTTTCAAGATCCACCCTTTCCCGCTAACCCGGGTCCGACCTATGTGGATACATGCCCCAAGTGTCCGCGTGCGATTATTCTTCCACTGACGCGAAAACCTCTTCCTAAGCACAAACTGCCAACGTGCGATTTCGCTTTAATGGAGAAACACTTTTTTGCAGACTTCTTCCTTTTTTCGTCTTTTTTTTTTATTGGTTTTAATACTTCAATCAATTAATTATGTAATTAGGTTAACTGATTTTGATATTTGGTTGGTGAGTGTAAAAGGTTTTTGCGGTAATTAGGTGTCTTTATTTGTCGATAGATTATCGATAAGGTACATAATTGTGTTATCACGATACAAGTCATAACTATAACTACTCCGGAGCTACAAGTGAAATAACACAATGCCGTTTTTATCTTCATCTTATTCGCTTATATCTGACAAGAAACTGAACAATAAAACTAACTGAATTGATAACATCGTCTATAAAGTCTTGTTCACCGCAATATATTTAATCGTTTCGTTTTCACATTCATTTGGAATAATAAAATTTGTAAATAGATATAGATTATTCATTAAGTTAATGATGATGTTGATGATGATGTTGATGATGATATTGATGATGATGATGATATTGATGATGATGTTGATAATGATTATGTTGATGATGATTATGTTGATGATGTTATTGATGATGACTATGTTGATGATGTTGTTGATGATGATAATGTTGATGATGATAATGTTGATGATGATAATGTTGATGATAATAATGTTGATGATGATGATATTGATGATGTTGTTGATGATGATAATGTTGATGATAATAATGTTGATGATGATGATATTGATGATGATGACTATCAAGATGATAATGACATGATTAGTTTGATTAAAATTGTCGAAAAATGAGTTTCGTTAATCAATTAAAATTACATCAAATCCCAACACAAATTTGTAACAAGAAATCTTGCTTTGAATGTATTACATTAACATTCTTATTCGAGCTCAATCATTATACGCACGAAAACTTTCAAATCACGCAAACTGATTTGATTACAATGTCGATGAATGTTCGAACATAAGTGAATAAATGATATAGACGAGAATATGTAAATGCCGAGTCGGCACGAACAAATTAATAGCTCTTCGAAATTTGACACCCCAATGAAGAACTAACAGCGAATTAGAAACAGCCCAAATTTATAGTCCCTTCGTTCAAACTTTTACCGTCATTTTCAGTTTCTCAACAATTATGTATTCGTTCAAAACTCCTTTTGTTTTCGTCGAACATCAAAATATTTCTATATTTTATTGTATTAATAACGTTTTTACGTCAAATTTTGTTGCAAAAGTTAAGCTAAACTTTGAAACTTGTTTTTTTCTTAAAAAGTAAACTAACAAGAAAGCTTTAAAGAAGCAAAAAAGTTAGCAGATAATCTATCATCGGTAACTTTGAACTGCATATAAAAGGAAAAGATACGAATAACAATTGAATAAATGATAACTATTTTGTCAAGAGTGATGTACTGTTGTTTTGACATGTATTCTTATTATGATGATTATTATATAAACTCGAAGGAGTAAACATCGACAACTGTGTGCAAATAAGATATAACATGGATTCATGCACACTAGTGAGAAAGTTCCAAGGGCTGCTCACAGAGACACCAGAGAACGATTTATGATACACGTCTCTGTACGATATATGTTCGAACACAGCGACGTTCAAAGCAGAAAACCCAATTCGGTCTGGGATTCTATAGATAAGTGGGTATTAGCGATAACGATCGCTTTATTATGAACAGGTGAATTGGCACACGTGTTTATTAATAATACACTTTATAATCGCATTTTGATAGTTTACACATTTTTAATTTGGTTAACATTTATTTCTTAAAGGATTAACAAATAGAAATGATTTTGAATCAAAATGAAACACTGTTTAATGCGTTTTGAATGGATAATGAATTTGTTTGATGTTAATTGTTCTTTCACAATTTAAACTGGCGATGTTAATTGTAGTAAATTTGTTGGAAAATGCATCCCCTTTAATGCGAAAGTGCTGATATAAATACCGGAATATAACCCTAATTCACAAATCCACTGAATTCACTCGAACCCACAGTTATTCATACGCATAATAGAGGGTTTGAGGGAGTTAAGCTGTAAGGAAATGATTGTATTACTTATAATCTAGTCAAACGATATAATGTAAAAGTGTTTGTCTTTTAAACTCCGGAAATTCAACACATAAATAATCAATTATCATAATTGTTTATGATCAAATTAAATTTTATAATACTAATAATTAAATAGAGCTTTTTAATTGTTTATAAACAAATAAAAACTAAAAATAAGAATAAGAAGTATGCTTTGTTTTTGTTTGTTTTGTTTGTTTTGTTTGTTTTGTTTGTTTTGTTTGTTTTGTTTGTTTTGCTTGTTTTGTTTGTTTTGTTTGTTTTGTTTGTTTTGTTTGTTTTGTTTGTTTTGAAAAATATTATTCCTATTATTTTGATTAAAAAAAAATCTCATATAAGTTTACAAATAAATAATTTAAACATAAATATTTTTTTATAATCACACATACTTCAACACACATTTTCTGATAATTATAAAATATGAATAAAATGTTAATTAATTGTACGTCATAATTATTACATATTTTAAAATATTAAACGTCCTTCAAAAGCATGTAATGTTATTTATAAAGGAATGTTTTACAATAAATGTTCGATATTGTTATTTGCGATAAAAATGAATTTTATATTACTGATTTAACTTACAATAAATACTCATATATTTTAAATATATGTATCTTTTTAAATTTATATATGAATTATATGACGCGGAGAATTTCAGTTTGAACTATCCGACAATGCAACGTAAGCGAATTACTTTAATCCGGCTGCATACACAGTGCAATGCACAAGTAAACTATTTTAATGTTCAGTAATAACGTCAGTTCATATATGACTTTGATTTTAAAAAAATCTTCCTCTTCAAAGCAAAAGAATTTACTACGAAAAATGTTTTCAAATGTACCTTCATGGATAAGCATGTAAAGACGATTTCTTGCATTTTTTATATTTATAAGATAAAATAAAATGATATTA
The DNA here is from genome assembly GCA_022817425.1 of Gryon sp. ZL-2020. NCBI lineage: Eukaryota > Metazoa > Arthropoda > Insecta > Hymenoptera > Scelionidae > Gryon > Gryon sp. ZL-2020. Next base: position 26,654 of record JABFPJ010001019.1, on the reverse strand, counting down.
AAAATATACTTAAATAAATTATATACACTGTTTATAACTATATCATAAAAATGTTCAACCACATGGAAGCTGCACATTTTCTCTGACAATTTTATAAAATTTAATTAATTTCAACGGCATAAAAGATTAGCAATAACATAATTTAGCAGAAAGTGACTTTACGGAAAATAGAATTTGCTTTATTAGTTCTAACAGTGAAATTAATTGACTTTAAATTATAAAACCGATTATTAACCAAAACAAATTTGTGCAAAAACAGCATTTTGTTGAAACGAATAAAAAACTATATAAAATTTCATTTTCGCAAAGTTGATATAACTATTTATTTTAACACTTTTTCGCTATTGAATTTTATTTTAAATTTAAAATATTATACGGATTTACTTTTTTTTATTTTTACATACATTTTTATTCCCACGTTTGATTAATTCATGTCACATGAACACGTATTCTATAATATTACAATAATAACACACTTTAAATATACATAAACGATACATCTATATAGATATACATTTGCAATGACAATATTTTTATTTTATTTAAGATCTCTCAGTTATTTTACTTTATTTCTCACAGAAAAGAAATAATAGATAATTTATTATCTAAAAATATATGTAATTTAAGTTACTGAAAATATATATGATGAAAGACCAAAATTACACATTATGTACATTTGTAAAACAAACCATTCGGTTAATACAAGGCTTTTCTAAAGTAGCAAGAGCGGAATCCATTGATATCGTAAACGGCGGTTCGTGTTTCACGACAAGCGAGTAAATATCTGCACGTTCCGCTTCTATCGCTGCACTTTTTCTCCGTCGCATGTTCGTACACTATCCTCAACGATTCCTAATTTTGCCCGTCTTTGTGACGCTGCGATCGATTTAATCGGTCCGTCAGATAAAGTTTGTCTTATTCTTCAACGATAGTAGCACACAAATTGAATCATCGGATTTCAACGGACGTTTATAAGAACGTTCGGTTCTTATAAAATGATCGTAAAAATGAAATGTAGCGTTTGGAAAGAAAAAAAAGTTGATCGAATGTAATCGGTTCTTCAATTCTTCTGACCAATCGCAAGTTTGAATATGATCAATAGTGAGAGGAGAAATCATTCCAGGTTTCGATGAGATTGAAAACGATGCAATAATCATCTGTTTAACTCTAATTTCACTCCCTCGTACATGATTTATTACATTTTATTCAAAGAATAGTGCAATTCTCGAGGCAAAAAGTCTTTTCTGAATAGTCCAATGCTGTTACAAATTTATTGATTAATGTAAGAATAAATTAATATAAATTAATGCATTTTTTTTCTTCTTCTAACGATATTTACAAGTGTATATTGTAAAAAAATGTTCGACTCATTTTCTTAATTTTAATAAAAAATAAGTTTATATTAAGTATAAAATATTTTTAAATTAAAATCGATTAGATTTAATTAAGAACATTTTGTTAGTGAATTTCAGAAAATGGGACAAAGGTTCTTTCTTCTACTGAAAGGGGGACAAAAGTGACATTTTTTCTCCCTAGGGTAGGAAAGCAGTTTTATATCCCTACACTCAAAACTTTACATTGTAAAATTACAGTAAGTTTGCTTTCTATATTTTAATTCTTAATAGATTTCACAGTACATTTCAAATAAAATACTGTAATAATACATTTTTTGTGTTATTTTAAAGTGATATTAACTGGAAAACGTACTGTAAAATCACAGATGTCGTTTTGAGTGTACTTTATATATCCCTAGGGAGTAAGTATCTTCTATTATGTCATTTTAGTGATGAAAATATTTTGCCTCCCTTGGAACAGAAAATCCCACTTTCGTCCCACTTCCGTCCCACTTTCGTCCCACTTATGAGGGAAGAAAATACGTATTTTCGGTACACATATAAGAAGAAAAAAGTACTTTAAAATATTATATGTTAACCTTTACTTTTACTTTAATTTAGATATTTCGTTATAGCAACGAATTTTTCGTTGTGACAGCGAATATTTTTCGTTAATAAAAGGATAACGAGAAATTTTCCTTCTGGTAACGACTCGATTTTCGTTGAGTTACGTCCTTGCGAAAATGACAAATTCTGGGTGATAAAACAAAAAATTGCAAGAGTAACTTATCTCTAATAAAAAAAGTATTATTATAGTGTCAATTTATATATATATATAATATATTCATTTGTACTTATATGCAAAAACACGAAAAATCATACTGTTTTAAATAGCAACAAATTTGTTATTGCAATTTTTGAGCCAACATTCGGGAAATTAGCTTAAAGTTTCTATTGTGTTAACAAACATTTTAAAATAATAATTTATATATTATCATAATTGATTTATATACATATTATTATTATTATTATTATGTATTAATATAATTCTATTAATAAAAATATTTAATAGAATTATTATTAATAATTCTAATAATTCTAATAATTCTAATAATTCTAAAAGCTTTCTTTAAAAAAATCATTAAAAAAAAAAAAAGAAAAATACTAACTTTTCTTTAACTAACATCAATGACAAAAAACCAAAAACTTTAAAAAATCATAATATATGCCCAAACAGCCGTCGAAATGTAATCAAATTTGACAAAAATATGAAAAATAAGATGAAATATCTTGTGTCTTGCATAGATGACGGTCATATTTTATTCGGGCGACACAAATACGTGTGAGGAATAACATTATCAATTTTTTGTGCCGTCTTTTGGCCCCTGCATAAATCATACACGGCGCACACGAAAGATGCGAAAAGAAAATGTGGTCGACGAAACTAAGCAACTTTAGTCATCCGAAGGAGTCACGTAGCATGGTAAATGGGAAGCCGGGACAAGTCGAAGCGATACTTACTGGCACTTTGTTGAGGGTCCACGTAATGGTGGGGGCGGGTCGGGAAGCACCCGATGTGCAATTCACTCGGAGTGTTTCGCCCGCTGGCAACCGATGTTTCTCCGCGACTATCGTCGGCTCAGTTTCTGGGACATCTAATAATTATACAAAACGTACACATTAATATCCCACGTAGATGAAGCAGTTTGTACAGTCACCATCACATTCGCAAAACTAACTCAGCATGTGCGCTAAAAAGTTTTGTATCACACGCGGTGGCGAGATGCCAAACACTATTGGTACAAACGTCTACGAGAAGAGAGAGAGAGAGAGAGAGAGAGAGAGATAGAAAGAGAGAGAGAGAGAAAAAATAACTTAATTCCCTTCTTCAGAAATGAATGCATTATCAAGAATGAATTATTGCGGAAGTAACATGAGATTTAATTATGTATATTAGCTTGAGAATACGACGTTCTATTGAATTACAATGCAAAGTTGTGCAAAAAAGGGGTAATTCAACAATAGCTAATTGTGTTGTTATCTGTGTTAAGGAGACAGCCAAGTATAAATACTTTATGACATTTTCATGATTTCATATTGTTGCTGACTAATTGAATTATGCACTCCATAAAACTTCAACTTACATTTTCAAGTTTTTATCTTGTTAACAATGGATATTAAATACAGATGATTTTAGCATTATGTATAATAGGATGGGATTGTATTGTAATCATGTTGAACAATGTAATATATTTTTCTTTATAATTAACTATTTATATCTGCAAACAAGCTGATATTGAATTTATACATTATCGTTACTTGAAGTGATTAAAATTTTAACTAATTAATATTTCTGATTTAATAGAATGTGAAATCGGGTTGAAATATGGCTCTGGCGTGGAAACCATACTTCCCTAGCGGGTCCTAATGTGTTTTCCAGATATGGCGCTGCATATGGATATAATGCCGAACGTTCATATGGTCCTGATATGGCGAATTTATAAAAATTAAGTCAAATTAGGAAACCATGTCGGGCCCTGATCAGGACCCGATGTAGTTTCTTCATAATGAATGAAAAAAAATGTAAATATAAAATTTGAACTTGCGTTGTTTAAGTTTTCAAACCCATGACCAGTTTTGGTTCAAATCGGGCCCATGTCGGGAACCCCATTAAATGGAATTCCTAACCTTGGCCTTTAAAGGGCCATCTTTTTTCAAAAACGTTCGCGTAAGTTTTTCAGAAAAGTTTTCAAAGGTCTTTCGCGTAATCCTAGACTGGCCATATCAGGCAACCATTGCTCTGATTTAAATCAGGAAAGCCACACCAGGGCCATATCTAAAACCATGCTCAATTTGAATTCTAATAGAGCTTCATGTAATTAAATCTAAAATTGTTCACGTTGTAATTTTTAAACGACAAATTTCAAAGCTTTTAATAGTAATTTTAAACTTTGAAATCGAAATGCAGATCAATTTGCCGGTTCATTAGATGCGTGCAATTTTTCTTACGATGAGTAGTTTTCATTAATGATTAATTAAAACTTTGAATAATTTATTTAAACTAAAACAATTGAACGTTTCGCTCAAACTTACCAACAACTAACATAGCCGTTTCGTTCCATTTGGTCTCGTATCGAGGATGATCCTCTGTGACCTCGCATTTGTATATTCCAGACAAATTCCTGTTCAAATTGATCAAGGCGACGTCATGTGAGTTAGACTGGTCGTGCTGCGGGACACAAACAACTTTGTTCAGTCATTTTATACAAATTTACATCTTTTCTATTTTTTTTCGTGTATGAAACAAGGCATATACAAATTGTTTGAAGTATATTTACTCGCAAAAATGTCGAAAGTATACAACACTTTTATCCTTTTTACAGATTTACACTTTGTCGTGTATGTATATTATAAAATGCAATATTTTAATGCAGCTACTTTAAACAAACGGTACACAGTACTGGAATTCGAAAGGTTCCCCCTTGCTTTTTACGTATTACAAACTGGCAAACACAACATATAATAGTAACATATTCCTTTGTCAGTCGATGGAATCGCATTGTTTCGCGCTGTTTTATTTCGTTCTATATCTGCGATACGAATCGAACTTAAATGTCATGCCGATGTAAACATACTTGATACTGTTGTTATGTCTTCGCACGATGGCGCGACATTTTATACATCTCGCGTGTCTGTGCAACTATTTTATTCTAAATTTGAATTACGCAACGAGATAGTGCTAAAGGATCTTGACAAAGTTGAATTAAAAAGTAAAATATATGCATTTCTTAACAAAAAATTGCCGACTGCGATAACTTTTTTAAATATAAGTTTTTAAAAGCTTTTTTCTTGAAAAATGGGGTGAAAGTGTTACTTTCTTTCACTAGGGAGTGAAGCATAACCGCAACTACGGAGAAAAGTTGTCGATTATACACCAGTATGAATTGCGGACAATATTTTTTGTTACAAGTGCATCGAAACGATCTTTTTTCCCCGAAAAGTGGAATGAAAGTAGTATTTTCTCTCCCTAGGGAGGAAAACATAACTTTCTATGCATACTTTCCATCCCTAGGGAGGAAAAGTAAACTTACCATTACGTCATTTAAAGGATGAAAACACTTTTTCGTTACTCGGAGAGGAAAATGCCATTTTCCTCCCTAGGGAGATTTAGGAAATTGGCTTTTTTCCCTCCCTCGTAACGAAAAATATAGTACGCAACATGGGAGATGATCGGAAATTCGTTTCCGTTTCGATCTCATCTCCCTTGTTGCGTAATATACTATTTCTCTCGAGGGAGGGAAAGTGCAACTTTCGTCCCAGTTTTGAGGGGAGAAAATATGCATTTTCGACTCGCCTGTGGGAAAAACAATTTGTTATTCCTATATTCCATCCCTAAGGGGGAAAAGTAAACTTTAATCATGCCTTTTAAGAGATGAAAATGCTTTGCCTCCCTTGGATGAGAAAGTGCGACTTTATTCCTTAAAAAAAAATTATTCATCCTTTTAATGATATAATGGAAATTTACTTTGTCACCCTAGGGAGAAAAAGTGCCACTTTTGTCCCACTTTTCGAAGAAGAAAGATCCTTGTCCCACAAAAATGAATTAGAGTATATATAGTAATATTTTCCAAATATTAAAAAAAAATATGAAAAACGTATAAATTATGAAAACTCAACTTAGAAAATAGACACAACAAAAGAAATTAATTATGCATAAGGGGCATAATTTAGATCAATACATGAAATGTATAAATTGAAATACAATTCATTAAATCATATAAAATTACGCATGACTGAAATATTTCAACCTATTAATTTGTCATTTGGTCCATTTAATAGAAACATAATTTGATTATGTTATATATATGTTACTTACATTAAATATGATACAAATATATTTCAAAAGAATAGTATTATATTTGCAATGATTTGAACCCATCGAATTGATTAAGCTTTAATGGCAAAGATACGTCAATGAATTTTGCATTCAACTTTCATTAATAAATGTTCAAATAAAACCTACTTTCAACGTAAAACTGTAATCATTTTGTTTCACGCGAATTATTCGTTTTCTCGAAGAAGCAATATTTCCATAGCAAATAACTGGGACAAATATGATTTGCTGTAAAATGTAAAGTAAACTATTTTAAAATAACATTTTTCTTCCAAGTATGTCTATTTTGAACATAGGAAAAGCGCAGATAAAATGGTTACAAACGTTTTTCCATCTATTCGACTGTATTGAGTCACAGGAATAGACAGGACGATCGATTTGCGGGTGTCTGTGGTAAATTCTGACCGGTCGATTTCGAAACTCCGTTGAACATAAATCAGTCGTCACACCGATTCCAAGTCTTTCAAGGAGTCTCGCAAAAACTGTCATCAACCAACCGCCAGTTAAGGCGAACCGGTAATCAAAGTTGTTTAGCTGACGAAATTTGCTGCGAGTGTGCCATTGCAATAAATTATTCATTTCATTGACTTGGAAGAAAAAAAGAAGAAAAAAAAGGAAAAAAAGGACGTTAATAAAATGAAAGATTAAATCCAGCTTGCAAGCTTGTTACGATGTAAAATTTTTATTCTTTTAATAGTTCTTCTTATTTCTTACGCTAAGTCGGCAGAAACATGAGGCTCAACATTTTTTTTTCTTCACTCCTGCATGCGTAAGCGAGGAGGCAAATTACGAAGTCTTCGAGAAAAGTTTTTCAAAAGATTTTGTGTGTCTTTTAAGGTAGTTCTTTGAGCAAAAAGACTTTGAATGCACGTTTTCGGGTGAAAAAAAAAGTTTAATTAGTGTGTTTAGATGGAGGGTAAAAAGATTGTAAAATAAATGCTTGTTTTACATTTAAATGTGTATAAATAATTAGCCGATTTCTTTTATAAATTTATATTGGTGTTAATTGAATATTAATTGTGCTAATCAATATTGTAATGTTAACATTAAAACAAAGTTTATTGATGAACAAAAAACTTTGTTCATCAATAAACTTTATTTTCTATGGTTAATAAAAATAATTTTTTCGTTGTATTATTAAACAAAGTATATCCTTAGCAAAACGAAAAATATATTGCGAATATATTGTTAATATATTCTGAATATATGTTTTTCATAAAAATATATATTCATATACATAGAAATTATATAGTATGTTCATAATATATTCTTAATATATTATGAATATATTAATAAAGTTTACAAAAAGTTAAGAAAAACTAAAAAAGTTATTTTGTGTAGGGACTCATTATAAATATATTCTTGATATATTCAGAAAATATTTCTAATACATTCATGACATATTCTAAATATATTAATAATATATTCTTAATATATTTTGAAAAATGCTCTAAATTTACTTTTATCATTGCATCATGAATATATTGTCAATATATTTAGAATACGTTGTCAATATCTTTCTAGGGGAATATTTCTAGTTAATTTATATTAATAATAAAAAATATATTGTTAATATATTGTTAATATATTTTGAATAAATTTTTATTCTTAATATACTTTTAATATATTCATGATATATTTTAAATAATATATTCTTACATTGTTAAAAAATTTTTAAAAATCAACTTTATTTTAAGTTGAATAAATCATATATTAGTTAAAGTAACTAAAATCCGTTCAATTCAACTGATAGTCGAGTTGATTTAACTCGATTTAACTTGATATTACTTTTCATTTTTAACAGTGTAATATATTTTAAAAATATTTCAATTTTTTTTGGCAGAATATATTGTCAATATATTTAGAATACATTGTCATTATGTTGCACCTATATTTACAGTATATTTCTATTCTAAAAATATATTAAAATTATATTAAGAATCTATTCAAAATATATTAAGAAATATATTCACAATATATTTTACTCTTAGCTAAAGATATAGTAATAACCAAAAAATTTGAACATACTAAAAAACATACTGAAAAAAGTATTGCACTAAAGTTTAAATACTTATTTAATTCAATGTTTACAAAATAATGTATATGACTTTGTGTTAAAATATTTTCAACTAAGCAATACTCACATCAATTGTTATGTTGCGTACATTGAAAGATTGTGATTTGTGAAGTTCGCTCGGGGTAAAGCGATAAAATTCTTCCGTGTCCAAGTACCATTTGATAGTATACAGCTGCGCATGCAATTCGTAATCACAAGTTAATGTCGCAGAGTCGCCCGACCGCACCATATGTGGCACTTTGATTTTCACATCGCTCAGCCCGGTCGCACCTAAAAATCACAGAAAGACAAAAAGGAACATCAGTGGAAGACTATTCGCCGTTCAATCATTGTGAACGCACCAGAAAAAAAAGAACCTCAAATTGCGCCACGTAGTTTGACATTATTGTGCCATTCGTGGCATTTGAATTCGTAAAAATTGCGCTGAAAAGGAAGTTCCAATTTTCGGCAAAATTGAATGAAAAATCGTGGGTAGTGAAAAAGAAGCCTCCCCCGGAAAAAGTTTCAAAAAAAAGTACCGACTTGAAAAAAAACTTTTCATCCGAATTAGCGGACAAGTTGAAATCAATTCATCGGCAAATGTTTCGTCGTGCAACAATAAGTCGGGGTTTTGCATAAAAAAAAAGAAAAGAAAAAAAGAAAAACAAAAATGCACTGATGTACTTTGCTTTGAACAACTCGGCGAAAAGTTTTTCGGTCGGATCCATCCTAAATCTTTCCTTAAACTCTTTTGTAGAATGTTCTTGCGCTTTTTGTATCGCGTCTTAAATTTTGCGCAAAAGATTCGAAAAAGATCTTCTCAACAAAGTTGGCGCGAATTTGTAAGGCATTATCCGCAGTTGCAAAAACTGTTTGTTGCAAGCGCGCGATCGGCTGTCTGTTATTTGCACAAATTTATTCCGAAGCAAAAAGTGGCGCCAAGTGCGCGGGCATAATTAAAACTTGTCGCAAAGCGATACGCTTCGTTGAACTAAAGCTTGACATATCTTCTCTTTGTTTGTGCACACGCGAAATACGGCATTTTCCGCTGACGAAAATATAGCGAGTGTATACTGTAATCGGAGCGAATTTGAGATGTTCTTGAGTTTGCTTATAAACGTGACTACAAAGTTACATACGCGCAAAACAAGTTGTACTTGAAATACACGCCAACAGTCCCGGGGATATAATATACGTGAGAAATATGTACGTCTTAGATCACGGGGGTGAAACAAAGTTTCAACGTGAACATTAGTGTTGGCATGTGTTGTATTGTGTTAACGTGTGCAAACGCGAAAACTAAAAGAGGCAAGGATAGAAAGAGAGCAAAAAAGAGAGAGAGAGAAAGACACAAAATGAGATAGAGAGAGAGAGAGAAAAAAAAAGTTGCGTCGATATTTCAGTTTAGTACCGCAACATAGGTAAGTGTACGTACAGAATGTATTTTTCACATCTGTTTTTTTTAAACATCCTCGACAGTGTGGCAGAATTGAGCAAAACGCTTTTGTAAACGTTGCAGTTTTTGAATCTATTATTATTGCAGTGCAGTGTTGTGCTGGTGTATGAATATAGATGTGCAAATAGATAGAAATAAAAATATCATTTATGTATTTATACCCTTTTTTGTCGATATTTTCAAAGCATTTTTAGTGTACGTTTTCATTTATTTAAGTAATAAATAATCATAGAATAGGTAGTTTTTAATAGGGGCACGTTTTTAGGTTATATTTTGTTTGTAAGGTATAATGCAATTAAGTTTGAATTTTATTTTTTTTTCAGAAAAAACAAAAGTGTCAGAGTTCCCATTTTTTTGGGGGGGGGGGAAGTCTTAAGGATGTCATAAGGATGTCGTAGGGATGTTATAGAGATATCATATGGGTTTCTAAGGAAGTAGGGATGTCATAAGGATGTCATAGGGATATTACAGAGATATTATAAAGATGTCTAGGGATGTTATACGGATGTCAAAAGGATGTTAGAAGGATGTTAAAAGCATGTCATAAGGATGTCTAAATGGATGTCTTAAGGATGTCTTAAGGATGTTATGAGGATGTCAAAAGAATATTCGAAAGATGTTAGAAAGATGTCATAAGTATGTTATAGGAATGTCATAAGGATATTATAAGGATGTCATAAGGATGTCATAGGAATATCATAGGGATATGATAAGGATGCCATAGAGATGTACATATATATGGATAAACAAATATTATTTATTTAATAATAAAAATAGTTAAACTCTTCAAAATAGTTCAGTTCAAAGTTCAAATAGTATATTAACATTTTTTACAAATGTTAATATTTTCTTCTTAGAACATTTTTTAATTTCTTATAAATTATCTTACTTTTAATTTCTTAAGTTTCTCTTAATCGTAATTTCTAGTTCATAAACATTTATGCTTTTGCATGGCTCGTGAATAAATGAAATGAATATTTTTTCTATTTTTATGCAAACAAATGTTCAAAATAAAAAAAAGTAAATTCTGAAATGTGTAAATGTTTAATTGACAAACTTAAAAACTTAGTATTATATATAGGTTATATGTCAAGTAGAAGATGAAGATACTTTTATCTGAGAGTCATACAGTCTACCTGTACCAAATACAAGATAGAACATATGAATATTTCACCTATATATTTACGTGGGATATTATTGCAGATGCATTTGAAATAAACAAAGCGCTAAAATGTGCAACGATATTAAATACATGTTTTTCATAAATCATTTTCATATTATGTAAATTTTTAATCACGCGAAATATCACATAATAAAACAGAATTTCAAACGTCAAATTTTGTTGCAAATGTTGAAGTAATTTTACACTTAATTATTTTGAAGTTTTGATATATGTGTGCGCTAGTTTGAATGTCGATGTAATAAAATGGCAAAAACTTTAACATACACGTACATCACTTGAAAATGTCCAAAGTGCGTTATTACTCTACATTTATATATTTCATTTTAATTTTAATATTTTGTCGTGATACATGGAATATACATTTATTTCGATGAGTGTACATTAGAATTATAAAGTAATTAATTTCGTATATCCTGGACTGTAATTTCTGTCGATTTAACAAGTAAACCAACGTACACTTATCGATTAAATTATCGAATCATTTAGGTGACGGGTCATGCAGTAAACTCCCGGTCATCTAATCGTTAAATAATTAATTAATTAATTGAAGTGATAAGTTGTTTAGAAATTCTGTAATCTAATTATCGTATTATATCGTCGTTTAAATTATCGTGCTGCCCAAATTGCATTGCCTTATCCTTCATTTGTGTTCTATTATTACCATTCACATTTACATATATTTATTTTAGGATATTACAGTCAATTTTCATTTTGTAGTAATAGCCTCCTTTTATCTAATGGAGATTCATTTTAAACTATTTGTACATTTATAAGGTTTATTTATTTAAAAAATAGTTGTATTTCTTTTCTGATTTAAAATTATAAATACTTAAATTAAAAATTTGTTTGTTTTAGATGGAAAGTCTAGAAAGAGTGAAACAACGAATGGCAACCAGATTGGATTACCGACCGCAACGAAAGGGTGAGTCATTTATAGAAAATCTTTTTTTTTCATTGAATAACCTTTTTTACGCAAATTATATGAATGTTGTTATTATTTTGTGTATATAAATCTGGTAAATGTGAAAGTTGAGTAACCTATAAAAAAGGTTCCGGTTACGTGATGAAAATACTTGAGCTACTGATATAGTTTCGCTTTATCACGGGGGAAGTGTTTACGGTCGACGAACTTTGTTAGTTGATAACACATCGAACAAGTAAGTGACCTGGACTTTGATTAATTTAAGGCAGATGTATTTTAACGAATTATAGGAATGGAAATATATTCCCGAGTAGAATTTGAAATGGGGTTGAATTGCGGGTTCAACATAGAAATCATGCTATCTAAGAAGGGACCTTCATATGGCCCTGATAGTGTGTTACCCGTTGAAATTAGGGAAAATTAGGATACCCACACGATCGAAAATATATTTTCAAAATATATATAAAATATATTTTTCTGAAAAAAATATATTTTCGGCAAGAAGTTATATAAATGACATATATTTTTTATATATTTTCTAAAATATATTTCTAAAAATATATAAAAAATATATAAAAAATATATAAAATATATATTTTTTATATGTAAAACCCAAGAAATTATATATTTCAAATATATTTTGAGAAATATATTTTCATCCCTGTGGGTAACCATGTCAAGGCCTAGTGAGAACCTAGTCAAGGCCTAGTCAGGGCCTGGTTAGGACCTGATTAAAACCTTTTTAGGACTTGATTAGGAACTAGTTAAAACCTGGTCAGGACCTGGTAAGGACCTGGTCAGGACCTAGACAGAACCTAGTCAGAACCCTAACGGGGTCTGGTAAAGAATACCATTATATGAAATTCCAGGTGGAGCCATATCGGGATGCCCTTTCGAGGCCATTTTTGGCCCTAATAAGGATGCCCAACTGTTGAAAAAAGTTAAAAGAAAAATCCTAATATGGCCCAGTGCAGACCCTGTTTAGACCCTTTTATCAATTAAGGTTTTCTTTTTCGTTACGCAAACTTGGTGAAATTCATATTTGATATGATACAGATATGCAAGTGATACCAAAATGACACTCTTTCGATATACATAACACGCATGAGAAACACTGTACGCCCTATGGTAAAACATAATACACGCATTCGTTATGTTTTACATATACACACAATGTGTAAAACGACAAGCAATATCGTCGCAAAGCACGAAATATCGATGTTTTTATCGGTTTTTTTTGACAGTAACATGTTAGCATATAAACTGAGACATTTTTAATTGAAAATAAACAAAATATGTGTCTGACGTGCAATGACAAACATTTGTTAACAACCCAGAATTACAGACAGGAGCATCAAATTAAAATAAAGATAACTCCTGACAATCAAAAACAAAACAAACATTTTAAATCATACTCTTTCGCCATATTTTAAAACCAAAATTATACGTCAAATCAGTCCTTCCCATTCATTATTTATAAATTAAAAAATCCGCAACTTCAATTCTTCATATCATTTTGCTTCACATGACTGTTGCAATAATAACAAACTCATTGCAAAAATCTGCACCAAATCTTCATTATTTATCACTCATAACCTTAAAATATATATAACATGTCTACAGAAATGTTGATTGTACAAAAAATCTCGTCCGAAATCACGGGTATTTCCATTATGTAATGGACATTTGGCTCATCTTTTTTTTTTCTCTCTCTCTCTCCCAACGTTTCTCGCGGAAAGAAAATTATTGCACGCAGCCGTGGGGTGGAATGACGGAAGAATGGAACGGGGGTGATTGCGTCCGTGGCATTGTTCGCTCGCAGTGAATACTCTTGCCTCGCTTCGACACCGCGCACTGATAGCTCAGCATTCTTTTTACTGCATGAAAATTCGCTGCCGAGCAAATGCATCGAGCGCGTTACATCCTCTCTCGCGAGAACGTATCGTTTGCCAGGCTAAATGTTGCTTCGCAGAAAAACATCGCGCGTGCTTTAATCTCCTTTCCTTCTCTCTCGCACTCGCTTTCGCGCTCTATCTCGCTCTCTCTCTCTTTCCCATTGCAGGTTGTCGGGTTGTTATAAACATCGCTCTAAGACCAATACAATTCAAAACGCGAAATGAACACTGCGCGAGTTTTCTTCTTCAAGTATGATTCTCTTATTACCAGCTCTCCTTTCTAGTGTTATGTTTGCACAAATATTTGGCATTTCATGACTGTCATAACTACGTTGCGTGTATCGCGCTTTTTTTCAACTTTATTTTTAATTAAAAAAGAAGAAATAATACAAGTGCAATTGTTCGCTGTAATCCTAGCGAAATGTAAGATATATTGCGAATTTATTTTTAATTTTTTCTTAATATATGATTAATATTTTAGGAATGAAAATATATTTCTCAAAATATATTTGAAATATGTAAGTTCTTGCCGTTTTACGTATAGAAAATATATATTTTATATATTTTTTATATATTTTTAAAAATATATTATATAATAATTTATATAATTTCTTGTCGCAAATATATTTTTTTCAAAAAATATATATTTTATATATTTCTTGGAAATATGTTTTCGACCGTGTTGGTATATTCTTAATATATTCTGAATATACTCTTAATATATTTTGGAATATATTTTTAATATATTTATAATATAGAAATATATTAAAAATATATTGAGAATATAGTTACAACATATTGATAACGTATTCTAAATATATTGAGAATATATTCACGATATAATGCCGAAAAAGTATGAATATATTATAAATGTTTTATGAATATATCAAGATTATATTAATATATTTTTATTAATATATTTTGTTTATTTAAGGGTATTAATATATTCAGAACATATTAATACCCTTATGAACGATAAATATATACGTAAAATATATATTTAAGTGTGATTTTTTCCGTTTTTTATATATACAAAATATAAACTTTATATATTTTAAATAAATATATTTTCTTTTTATATTTTAACTATGTATTTCAAAAATATAAATTCATTCTAACTTAAATGAATTTATATATAAATATATATTTTTTATATATTAAATGAAATTACATTAAATATATATTTTATATATATTTAATATATATTTTGTCGTTATTGTGTATATATACATATACAAAATATATCCGAAAAAAATATTTTTGTCTAAATTTTTGAAATATATTTTCAGTGTTAAAAATATATTTTTATATATATTTTTGAAATACATTTTCATCAACACATATATTTGCAATATATTTTTCGTTTTGCTAGGGAAAGAAAAAGTGGTTGAAAATAATAGTATTTCTCCTTTTTGTTTTTTCTTTAATTAATTTAAGCTTTAATTTAAAAAATAAATTGTTATTGGCGCTGCAAAAAAGCCAAGACTTCGTACTGTTTTAAAGTTATTGTTATTAGTTCAATTGGAGTGCCGCGGTCATTGAAAAATGAACTCACTTTTCATTTTTATAGTATCATTGGTATCATAAGAACTTGGATGGAATTACCTCGACGGAATTGAGCTTTTTAGTTTTTGGGATCAATGATATCGAGATAATAACGATGAGTTACGGAATTTATCCGATACATAGATCTCAATGAATTGTGGCATTGAAACAATTTATGATTTGAGTTTGACTTATTTTGTCCAAAACTCTCTCTCTGGCAAACCTCAAACTGCCATATTGGGTGTGCAAAAGCCCCCGCACAGAGAGTGCATTGTGAGTTTGGGATTATCATAACAGCCATCGCAAGTAAGCTTCAAATTAAATATATAGCGAAATTCAAAACAGCATTAAGCTTCAGCGCTCGGAAATACCAGCTTTGAAGAAACTTTTCTCACGATCAGAACCGCGACTTTATTCGCGATTTTCCAACGTTTTTGATCCTTTCTGCTGAGTAAACGCGGCAAAAGAGAATTTTCGTGTCTGAATCTTGGCGCTCGCAAAACTATTCTCCAGACGTTTTAATGAATATATATTATATATGCAAGCTCATCGGCTTTTCTGCTCAGACTGTCGGCATCTTTTCTTTTTCCTTCTCAATTTCTCTCTTACTCTCGCCACTTTTTCCTTGTTTCCGTTTTTGAAACGGTAACGAGGTATAAAGTGGACTTCGAACAGTAACGAGGCGTTTTATTAGTTCAGACGTTTTATTAATTTTGAAAATGAAAGAAAGTAATTATGTTGTTGATAAATTATTTGAACTAACGATTCGGAAGGCATTTTCCTTCTGCACTGCATTTATTATTTTCTTTACTAATAAATCCTTGTTCGCGAAAGATCAACGTCACTTTTTTTCTCATTTTTATTGAATAAAACTTTTATTTTTTGTAATATCATACATTTTTCAACTTTCAATTTGTACAAAAATTAGCAAAACGTGTTAATCGTTCATCCAAAGTTACGAATTATTCAGCAGAAGGTAAATAAAATATAAAAAAAGGGGAATTAAAAAATCATTACTACGACTGCACAGCTTTTTTGCATTTTAACATTTCAATTTTACATAATCAATACAAACACATTTGCCAATAATTTAGTCAAACACATTTGTAAGTAAAGCATCAACGAGCATCAACAGCGTATAATTAACTGTATTTGTATTTGTTTTTTTTGTTTGTCTTTTTTGTTTGTTTTTTTTGTATTTCATTGATTTTTTTATTTAATTTGTTGACATGCATCGTGTAACTTTCTTGATTTCGATGCAATTGATGTTAATCAAGTTTTCGTTGACACTTTCAAACACTAATTCGTCAAATACACTTCAGTTTGTTACGAAATTAATCGAATGAACTTGTGATTCTTGCAAAAATCACTATTTATATAAAATTTACAATGAATGAACTCGTTGAAAATTGTTTTACTGTAATGTGAAAGTTTAATTAATAAAAAATAAAAAAATAAAAAAACCAAAAAATGATGCACATCTCTAATTTTAACTTGTTTGGACACTCAGTGTATATAGTTTTGTACATGACGTTAGAATTGATGTTAATTGAATTTTCGTTAAAACTGTCAAACTGATGTAAATTCGCGAAAAGGATAGAATTTAACAACTTTATCAATCAAATTAGTGTTACAGAGAAAATTACACACGGAAGTGTATACTGTTGTTTTGTAGATTGAATAAGGCGCCTCTAACGCAATCACCTGAAACTTAATAGCTTCGTGCCGCAAAGTTATGATAATGTTGTTGCTGAATAATATATTAATTTTTGGTTAAAAGAAAAGTACGACGGAATACACTCAAAGTCTATTAAAAGTATCGACTTAAAGCAGAATCTGTTTAGATTTAAGAAGATAGTTATGCTAAACTAAAATCAAAAGTCACCGCATACTGTTTGAGTCTGTAAACAACTTTAAGTTAATATACATATATAGTACGATATTATGATGTGAATTATGAGAAAGATAAATTTGCATTTGGTTGTATTAATATTCTGCATCTTTAATTGTTAATTTGTAAAGAGCGATTACGTGAAAGCAATTTTAACACAAAAACCAAGTTTTAATATGTACGTGGGATGGTACTCGATAAATTTAACGGAAATAAATTTAGTTATGTATAACGTTTGTAGGTACTTGCAATGTTTGCTTTATTTGTACAATCGTATGTGATTTTAATCAAAATACAATGCAACTTTGAGCTGTTAATATTTACGGTTTGTTTGTGCAACATTAAAAACATTAATTAATCAATCGGACGTCAAATATTAATTTTTGCAGAATAATAACTTTTTATTCTTTCATTTTGTTAGTATCGCAATATCTTTATGTAATATAAAATATTTATAAAGTTAACAAATATATAATTGAAGTATATCCGTTTGACTCAAGTTTAATATGATTTTCGCTCAAGGTCGATTTTTCGTCAAATGGATGTCAACCTGGGTGGATGTCATCCTGGATGTTACTTTAAATGTATTCTTAGATGTTACCATGAATGTTATTATGAATGTTTCATCATGGATGTCTTCATGGATATCATGAATATGATCATGGATGTCATCATGAATATCATTATGGATATCATCATGGATATCATCATGGATGTCATCATGGATGTCATCATGGATGTCATCATGGATGTCATCATGGATGTCATCATGGATGTCATCAAGGATATCATCATGGATATCATCGTGGATGTCACTCTCGATATCATCATGAATGTCATCATGGATGTTACCCTGGATGTCATCATGGACATCATCATGAATGTCGTCATAGATATCACTATGAATATCATAATGTATGTCACCCTGGATGTCACCACCCATAAATGTTTAACTCATTTACCAATGAAAATCGATTCAAACTTGAGCCACAAACTGTATCCATTAAATACGAAACATAATTTATTAAAGTGAAACTCGAATGTTCCTCAAGTAAATTCTTCTCAAAGAAATCCAACATTCTCTAAACATGAGCATTAAAGCGACACACTGTACACAAAAATTGATTAATAAAACGCAACATAATAAAATTACTTTTGGTCGATTCGCTTTTTCTCTGTCTTGATAAAAAAAAAAAAAAGCGCAGCGTTTGTATTATTCGCTTCTTTTAAATTATTTCACGAATTGAAAGCGACGTGTTCGTTTGATGGAAGCACACCGCTTGTCGGAAATTTAAGACCCACGCCTGCTGCCTTTTTATGTATTTACATTAAATTTCCTATCCCAAGCAACCTTTTTTCCTTTATGATCTAGTCCCGCGCGCTTCGCTCGAGATACACTCTCTGTATTCGCGAATCGAAAATTGAATTTGCCGCTCCCCTTTCTCATTTATGCGCGTGCTGTTGCAAGCAACGTTTGCTTTTGCCGTAAGTAAAGTGGGATTGAATCGCTCTTCTCTACCCGGGCAAGATCTGCAAGTTTGCCTTTCTCTTTTGCCGCGGCCAACGCCGCACAAAATCCGTTATGTTGCGATCAAATCTTTCACGAAATAAAAGAAAAGGCTTGGCAGCATGAGCTGCCAAATGTTGTGCGGTTTAAGAGCATCCCATATTCTTGAAACTACTTGAGACGGCTCATAGATCGCAGAAGATATTGTCTACGGCAGACAAAATTTCGTAATATTCATTCAGATTTCAAGATAAAACAGGATTTGATGATTGAAGAGAAATTTTAATGAGTTTATGAGAACTTCGAATACATTATTTAACTGCGAGATTAAGTGCTGCATTTTGTTGGCTTTAGTTTACGCAAAATCATTGTATATCAACTTTGCACATGAAAAATGTTCAAATTATTATCATTCAAGGAATTAAGTTATTAAGCATAATTGAAATTGAGATATGTAATTAAATCGCGCTTAAATATAATGGAATATAATTGAATTTCATTTCTATGATTTATATCAATGGCAATGTAGTATAATGGTGTATTTGCAAAAATTGCAGAATACGATTATGATGTGGAAGCTTTTCTCGAGAATGGCCCGTTTTTTCGTTTGATTCGATAGAATTTATTTACCCACTTTAAGATGTAATTTCAGATTGTTGGGTTTATTCTTGCACGAATAATACGGGGGAAAAAAATTTTTATTCATTTTTGTAGTCTCGGCAATATTTTGAATACAGAATATCTAAGCTCACGAATGCCTATAAAATTTATCATAACGATAACCGGCGGGATTTTATCACCTTTTGAATGCATAAAATCGATGATACATTACGCATTTCGTTTTTGTAAATAAGCATCAGTGCAAATCAATATTTCATATCTCAGACACAATATATATTGTTCAAATGTATTTATATGTTTAAATCATGAAAATGGAACTGTGTTTCTGTAATTTCATAGACAAAATATTGTTTAAAGAGTTGAATCAATTTTTCGTCGATTAATATCAATTAGCATTTTCATTTTCGTGGAAACAATATTCAATTTATAAGACGTCATTGTGCTCAATTTGTTAAATGATTATAACAGCTACGGAATAAGCAATAGTGGAATCGATACTTTGTGACATATGACGGCTATGAATCGGTTTGAGAACAATTTTTGGCGGCTTGCCAAAGTTGTGTTCGAGCATGAAAAATGTAGCGTCTGAAGGAGTCCAACTTCGATACTTGAAGCCGAATCGGATAAAACAAATTCTCATCGATGTACATATATTGCGCTATTTACTAGTCATGACTTTACCCATTGAAGAGTTGTAGTCATGTTATATAGTGTACTTCACGATATAAAAATCGTGCAAGTTCGATTTATTAGTGAAAGTGTGAAAAACCGTGTAATCGTAAATATTAAAAGCAATAATTAAATATATATTTACATTTATATATATATATTCTAATTATTTTATAAAAATGATAATATGTTAGAGCAAATCTGTAATATTTAAAAATTTGAAATTATGGCATAGAAGGGCAGTGGAAAGGCCATGGAAAGTCCGTAGAAAGTCCATTGGACAACCATGAAAAGGTTATTGGAATGCTATAAGAAGGTCATAGGAAGGCCATGGAAGGGCCATGAAAAGACCATAGGAAGGCTATGGGAAGGCTGTAAAAAAGTTAAGAGGAAGACCATGAAAAGGCTGTTAGAAGGCCATAGGAAGGCCATAGGAAGGCCATAGGAAGGCCATAGGAAGGCCATAGAAAGGCCATAGGAAGGCCATAGGAAGGCCATAGGAAGGCCATAGGAAGCCTATAGGAAGGCCATGAAAGGACCATAAAAGGACCATGAGAGGACCATGAAAGGACCATGAAAGGACCATGAAAAGACCATAGGAAGACTATGGGAATACTGTAAGAAGTCCATGAAAAGGCTGTTAGAAGGTCATTGCAAGGCCATAGGAACGCCATAAGAGGACTCGAAAAAGGCCATAAAAAGTCCATAAGTAGACCAGAAATTCGTTATTCGGGCGAATGCGTAGATTCTAGTACACACCTAACTTATATGTTTATATATGATTCAAATTACAAATTTGATATAGTAATCTGAATGTCAGAGTAGAAATTGTATATATATAATATATCTGAATAATTTAATTTGATAACATATATTTTCTAATGGAAGCTCGATAGTGTCTATTGGATTAGTTGAGATCTGCAACCAGTTTACATTATTCATTACTGGATCATTATTGATATTCCGTTATACAAATGCAAAATTGATTATCGACTGAAATGTTAGAATTTCTAAATATCAGTTATTAATTGCAATCTAATTCAACATTTCTCTAATGTATAAATAATGAAAATAAATAATTGATTAGTCTATAAATTGATGCCGCTTTATCAATCAATAACGCTCAGAAGCAGAACAATATTTTGAAATATACATATCGTAACTTTTGTATTACCAACAACTGATGATTTGTTTTCACTCGAAACATTAATAATGTAAAATAGTAACTGCATATTATTAATATCGATTATAACATATTTCAGATATTATAACTCGACTATTAAAAAAACATTAATTTTTTGCATTGTTGCATTTTTTAATGCAAATAAAAAATGTAAAACTTTACATAGCTTCTTTTTTGCATTTTCGCATTTTGAACAAGTTCATATTAAATAATAAATATTTGAATTTTAATTGAAACTTGATTATTAAATTCCAACTCAACATCAACATTACACTTTTTATTGATGTAATTTATTAGCAATCTGAAACTGTGATAACTAAATTTGCAACTCTATATCTATTCATAAGCACGACATAAAACTAAAGCATAATTAACAAATGATGTAAGCGCAATGTTTCAACAAATATGTTAAACTTTAACGAAGACCGTTCGCTATAATCGCGCAGCTCATCCAATTAAACTTTATTTATGAACAAAGCCATGTAAATTCGATCTACAAAAATTACTAGCGCGCAGTGCGCAAACTACACTCAACGTTTGGTCAGACTATTTCAAAATTGACTTTCAAATTAATACTAAATATTGGTTCTACGAAATCGTTTTTCCAAACTCAAATACCAGTACAGTAGAAAATTGACAATTTTTTTGGGGTTTCTTCTTTTAAATACATTTTGCAAAATGGATGTGTACTTTTGACTGCAATCATGCTGTAATATTCTTAGAATAAACATGAAACAAATCAATATCAAATAATGCAAAAACTTAGTCAAGCGAGAAGACTTGATCGAGTCTGTATTGAAGCAAAAAAAAGGGGCAGAAAAAAAAGACAAATAGAACGACGTGGGTTTCTTCCCAGATAAAGTAATCGGGATGTAATCTAAATCCTTGGCCGAGTGGGCGAAGAGGGAAATGGCGGAAACGCGGATGAAAAGTTTTCTCGTTAAAAAGGTATTTGGTGGCTCGTACACATGAATACCAAACAATTACTTTAATTTTTATATTTACTTTGCCGCAGAAAACTAAACATTCCTTATGATCGGTATGATAGTGGATATACATGCAAGTTTCATTCAAATTGAAAGTGTTCGCTGCATGATGCCATTGAACGAAACTGAAATAATTGCTTTCAGTTATCCAGACACTTTTTCCAATTAAGCGAATGAAACTAGAAAAATGTTTTTTCTTTCTTCCTTTTTTTTATCAACAAATCTCTCTTCGGAATATATTCGGCATAAAAAAGGATAGAATAAAATGAAGTGTTTGATGGGCTCCGATTATTTGCAATCTAAACGTATCGAATGAATTAATTTTATGAGAGCAAATGTTTGATTCTCAGCAGGCAATGCAATTTGTGTACTTAGTTTTATGAGATTTTCAATGCTAAAAAGACTCATTTGCTAGAAACACCATTTTTTAACATTAAATGTAAAATTTTTTAAGTTAAATTCTACATTAAATTTTAAAATAAATTTTAAATTGAATTTTAAAATTAAAATTTAAATTAAATTTTAAAATTAAAATTTAAATTAAAATTTTAAAATCAATTTCAAAATAAATTTTAAAACTACATTTTAAATTAAATTTTGAAGTCAAATTTTAAATTAAATTTTAAAGTTAAATTTCAAATTAAATTTTTAAATTGAATTTTAAAATTTAAATTAATTTTTTAAAATAAATTTTAACATTACATTTTAAATTAAAGTTTAACATTAAACTAAAAAAATAAATGTTAAATTAAATTTTAACATTAAATTTAAAAAATACATTTAAATTCGATTTTATATTAATTTTTTTATGATTACAAAATAATTTTTTCAGTTTTTGTAAAAACTTAACAATCTGAGATAAAACAATATTTATATATAAAACTGTCAACAATTTAACAATAAAACTTTTTTTGAGAATAAATTGTTGTAAGAAATCTTTTATTTCGGCGACACTTAGTTAATTCCTAACAGATCGATAACTGAACAATAACTTGGGCTAAATGCATTTCAATAGAAAATCTTAATGAACAGCTCTGCATTATAGAAGACAATTAATTGTTATTATTTCTTCGCGAAAAGAATATATTTATACACATTTTAAGTCTAACAATGAAAGCAACTGTCTTCTCTCGGTATTGTCTTTTTTATTTGACGTGTTTTATGTCTCTTGTTTAATCACTTTCATTAGACTTATCTGATGTAAATAAAATGTTCCCCGTAGTCTCATTAAAAGAAATCGAAATAATTGCTCTCAGCTTCTTTTTTTTCAATTATACGAATCAACACTACAAAATGAAATCTTCTTTTATATCAATTTCTTTTTTTGCGTCGACGATATTCTGTATTTGATTATCTCCTAAGAAATTATTCTTAATTTAGGCTGCAGTTTCGCGCGGTTTTTGCTCATCCATAATTTAAACTTGACTGTAAATTTGAGTTTAATAAACTCGCCGAAATAGACTGGAGAAAACTATTAGGGAATCAGCTTAGTTAAACCAGAATAAATTTGTTCCTCATAAACTCTCTGCTCTTTCGATTATAATTAAACGTGAATATTTTGCGTTGACGAATATTTTCATTTTAAATGAACAAATTCAATCACATGAATTAGCATATTACGGCTAACAATGAATTTGTTTTTCTTTCGACAAACAAACTGAGTATATTATTTGTTTTAATTTTCCCCCTTTTTTTCTGGTTTTTCAGTTTTATATTCTGAGATTAAAATGATTGTTGATTTCCGACGGGATTAATTACTTATCATCATATTCACGGAAAGTTTAGATCCCGTGTAGTTTCTATAAATGAAAATTTAATAGAAAAATTATGAAACTCGATCAAATTTAATTTCATCTCGAACTTCACGTCTGATGTATGTTTGTTAATTACGCATATAAATTACATGGCTGCTCTACTTTCTGGCAAATTTATTCGCTCAACTCCTGATGCAGGTACAAAATTAATCCGCTTCTGAAAGATAAACTTCGTTCTATTTTCATAGTTACGAATAAACCCGTGTAGTTGGTCAGTTTTCGTTCATATGACTGTGCTTCAAATAAGCAACGAAAAATTATTGTTTTATTGCACACATTGGCGGAGTTAATTTTCATATCGAACAAAAGAAGAGATGATAAAGTGCTGGGTTTTGAATAAATTTGCGATTAAATTACATTTATTTACAAATGTTGAAATATTTTATCGAATTTTTTTTTAATTTATTTACTTTTTTATTGAAAATCATTCTGCAAAATGGATAATACAAGAATGATAATTTATCATGCTTTTTAATCACAAAACGTGTCAAGTTATTTAAACTCATAGCAAACAATTTTTGTAACATTTTTGTCATACTTTTATTTGCATTACTTCGTATGATCGATATTAATAAAAATCTATCATTGTTTGATAAACGATCGTAACAATATGCGTGCAGTTTGTTGCACTTGACTGTTAATTTTTATATAACATTTTGCGGAACAATTTACTCTTTTTTTTCGTTGTTTTATTCTAGTTAAATATTGCACCGAATGCTTCAGTTAAAGTGGCATGAGTTATTGTTTGAATATTCCATTATTCAACTGTGATTTATTGTAAATTTTTCATATTCCCAAACATTCAATCATACACTAATTTTTCTATATTTATTACTTCTCGTAATTTTTGTATTTCGTATATATTATATATATGTGTGTATATATTTATGAAATCCACTTTATTTATCGATATTGGTTTTTAGTAATAATATTGAATGTGTAAAAAGTTAAAAGATATAAAAATGGAAAATAAAATTAACCTTAAATTTGTTACATCTTCATTACATTTCGTCTGACTTTGGTGGACAACAAAAAATCGTAGAAATAAATTCGTAGTAATTACAAAGCTTTATGGGCAATACAATAATTTTTATGAGTGTACTCTGTTGTTCAAAGCTCTGAAACATGGTTTATGAATTTATGAACTTTTTAAAGAGTAATTTTCACACAACAAACTTCCTTTTCTTAGTTACGCCATCTCGTTTTGGCTTTCATTGGATTTATATGTCATAGCAGTCGGAAAGTTACAACTTTACACAGCACGCTAACTTTCCGCTCCTAATAACTCGAAATTAATTTTGAACGAAATACCTGCATTTATTTCTCACACACATAGACACATTTTCTTTTATAAATAACAGACATGGGAACAAGAGTATTACGTATATATAAGTTCATATAAATAATTAATTCGACAAAATATAACTCAAATTCATTACTTATTCACATGCTTCTATTTATATTTCTTTGAATAAATCAAAATGAAAATAAGTCAAATGAATAACAAAGTTAAATAAAAATGATAACTATGGCCATAGGATGGACGTAGAAAGGCCATTAGAGTGGGTATAAGAAGGTTATAAGAAGGTCAAAAGAAGGTCAGAAGAAGTTCATAAGAAGGTCATAAGAAGGTTATAAGAAGATTATAAGAAGGTCATAAGAAGGTCAAAAGAAGGTCATAAGAAGGTCATAAGAAGGTCATACGAAGGTCATAAGAAGGTGATAAGAAGATCGTAAGAATGTCATAAAAAAGTCATAAGAAGGTCATATGAAGGTCATAATAAGGACATAAGTATATCATAAAAAGACCATAAGAAGGCCGTAAAAAGGCCATGAAAAAGGCGATGTCAGAGGTATATCTACGTCATAGTACGTCACAAAAAGGGGCCAATAGGGTTTTACCCGGGCAAGCCCGGGGATTCAGCCATTACTACATAAAAAAATGCATATATTTTTGAAGTGATAACATATTTTGTTTGTATTTACAAATAATTAAACACTAAGTAAATACACATAAGCCACGTCGATTACGAATAAGTACGTGCAAATACCCAACCGAATGCAAAAAAAAAGCATACTATATCAGTTAAAAAAGTGGAGTGAATTATTTTCTTTTTTTTGTATTCTAGTATGTGCATTTGAAAGGACAAACAGATGCAAAAAAAGAGTGAGTGAGGGTGAGGCAGAGAAGTGGTCAGTTGAATTCATTTATTGAGATAACTTGCGAGCGCCGTTTTGCGAGAAAATCACGCACTGGGCTTGACACGTTGGTACAGATTGCACACGTTACACTGAGCGCGCGGGGGGTTTGGATTTTACTCTGCCGGGTAATTGCTGGGGCTTTTGTACATCAAGATAGTGTCCTCAAGTGCCACTGTCAGCCACGCGGCATTGTCGATATCCGCACAAATGAGCTATCTCCGGCGCCAACTTCGTTACTCCGCAATATATATATATATATAAATTTTTTTTCCCTCGATTGCCAATCGATCAATCGATTTGCGCACACACACAAACCCACCCCATTCGCTAAGATAATGACGAAATGTTGGCGGATGAATGGCGCAGAGAGTCCCTGACATTTCCATTTTCGGACTAAACGATTGTACCATAATAATGTGTACGTGAATTGACGTTGCGTTTATTGTACACATTTTCTCATACCAAGATATATATATATATATATATATATATAGTG
>JABFPJ010001018.1:0-29878 GCA_022817425.1 Gryon sp. ZL-2020 | reverse complement strand
TTTACAATTCTTAAATAATTATTAGCATTCTATACAATTGAGGTGTATCTTCCAAATAAATATTTTGATACAAATATATAATCATGTATTAATTTATTATTTTAATCAAGTAAATTTGCATAAATTTCTTAATAAATTGCAAAATAATAACTGGAACGTCACATTTCTATATATTTATGCTCCAATTTAATATGCCAAAAGTTAGGTTATGTTTACAAAACACAAAACTAAATAAATGCAAACATTAAATATAGTTTTGAAACTTATTTAACGATATTTCGTTTGTGAATAATTATTACACAAATTAATGATATATCATTTTGTAACAAAGTGTGTCACTTTTGTCGCGCTACATTTTAATATAAAATAACGTAGAAGTTGGCGCGAAATTTCTAACAAAACTCACGTCGTGACATTTGTTTGTATAAATCCATCGCGATTGCTCTTTACCAAGAAGTCATTGCCTCGAATGAATAATTTTGCCGCGACTTGAAATAATCGCAAACGTAAATCCGACTGTCGCGCGCGCTCTTTCTTTTTTCCTCAAATGCACGAGAAACAAGACGTTTTGCTTGTTATTCGTACACGCATGCGCATTACTAAGTTTTTTTAATGCTATTTTAACTATTTTAGTTACAGTGATTTTAGAATAAAACTTTTACTTGTTTCTTTTTTTTTATTTGTTATAATACATGTTTAAATTAAAAAAATAATAATATAAATTAAACATTATTTTTAAATATTTATTTTATTGAATTGAAAAGTAAATTGTTTTTTGTTATTAATTATCATTATTATTTTCCTTTTTTTTAATATTGTTTTTATTTGTTGATTTTGTAAATTTGTGTTTCAAATAACAAAATATAATGTTCAAAGATAAAGAAAAACAATCCCTCATTGTTGTCTGATGTATTAATGATTAACTGATGATTAAGTTTAATTATTTAGCAATCTGTTTATGACAGTGCAAAATATCATAGAACGTCATGACACACCCACAAATCAACTCCAATCACAGGATTGATAACAATCGAAGCTTTTTAACAACTCAAAACACATAAAAAATCGTCTTAAATAAACTATTCAAACTAACAATTAAATTCAGACAAATAATTACAATTCAATCTAAAATCATACATTTCTTACAACTTTTAAGATTGTTTTGTTTATAAATAATAAATTAATGTTAATACACTTTTTCCATCAGTTATTAATCTTTGCTCTAAAATGCCAAAATTTGGATTTTGAAAAATGTCGCAGTAAAATAACAAATATTAAGATTGTTAATGAATTGAAATAAAAGTTGCAACTTTTGTTAGAATGCATGACAGTTGTAGGTGAAAATGTAGCGTTGATCTTCCGGTTTCTTACCGTTGACCCAGGCATTGGTTTGTGTGACTGCAATATTGTCCTGAAATCGTTTGACCGGCTTGGTCGAGATTTTGGAATACAGATTTGACATGGCCATCGTCACTGTCGGCCTGTCGTCGCGAATTGTTTGTTGCTGTTCGAATTTTAGAGCGCAAACTTCGAAGCGTAGCAGCTACTCCGGCGCCATTTTGAACGGCGCTGCTACGGTCGATAGAAAACGAGCATCGAGCAGGCCGCCCCGTCCCCACCGCGCCTGTCCAACAGACACCGATACATAACTTTTCCGGATCATTGTCTGCTGAACTAACACTTTTTATCTCCCCATTTTGCATTTTCATGCCAACTCTTTTTGTCTTACATTTTTACCTTAAGTCGAAGTCAAATAAAAAACAAGATAAATGTACTATTTTTGGTAAATTACATTTTTTTTTATTTTCTTTATTTTTCTTAGTTTTTTTTCTATTTATTAATGATTACTTTGAAGGTTGTAAAATAATAGTACTTTTATCTTGTAAAAAAAAAAAAAAATGTCCCACAAGAGGATTTGATCTCACGCGGGAGCAATAGCGACCAGTTTACAATGTTACAATCGAAAGCCATGAGCTATTACACCTTCTCAATTGACACTACATTTTCTGGAGTTATATTCACTGACAATAGGACTAAAACTGGCAAATTTGTTATAAAATATGCATTTTTTCTTAAAATTTTATTCAATTTAAGAAAATATCTTATTCAATTTACAAATATATTTAAATATTATATTATTTTTTAAAAACATTTAAATATATTTGTAAGAATCTTGTACATCGAATAAGTAAAATGGATAATTTAAAATAATTAATTTTCATTTAAGATGATTATTTAAAATAATCATTTTTTTGTCAATTTCATTTTTCCAAATTTCAGATAATTTCCCTTTTTTATTAAAGTTTTATAAGTGTAATTTAATAGCGTATCTCTTAAATAATGACGAATTAATTAAGTAAAATTATATCAATTATTTTGTAACAATTGCAGATCCATGTTTGTATGTAATGCGATTTGCAAATCAGCTTCAATTTGGCGATAAAACTCATGAAGTTTCCATGACGGCGTTGCGTGTGGTGCAGCGTATGAAACGGGACAGCATACACTCGGGTCGTAGACCCTCGGGTTTATGTGGAGCAGGTATAGGCCGTCAAGCAGAACTTGTCGACACACTAAATTAAAAGTCTTTTATTGGAAAATCGAAAGTCTATTCATTTCATTTTAACACAGCAACAATACTAATCATATTTGACAAAGATTATAATTTGAATGGACAAAAGTATATATTAAATTAAATTATTAGTTAATTGACATATTGCATTAAAATTATTAATATTACAATTTTACTTTTTTCAGCTTTGCTTATTGCTGCAAGATTGCATGAATTCAACCGATCGACTGCGGATATCATCAAAATCGTTAAAGTTCACGAATCAACTTTAAGGAAACGGTACATTTGGGATATATTATTATTGTTTCTATTAAAGTGTTATTTATAATTATGAAAATGTATAAATAAAACGTAGATACGAAATAATTGGGACAAAATAACTGCAAATTATAACTTCATAAAGTATTACAAATGATGGTTTAAAATTAATGTATATTGAAATTATCATTGAAAATGAAAAATACAATTATTTTGTATTTTTTAATTAAATAAGTAATTAAATAAACAAAAATAATCTTTCATAAATATTATTGTTTTATAAAATGCAAAGATGTATCGAATTTCTGTAACTGAAATACATATAAAAGTAACTCCAATTTTTGTAAAAAATATAATTTAAATGTTTATACTATCGTTTTACAAGAAAGAAGGAACTTCTTCTTTTATATTTAAAATATATTTGGTTTATATTTAAGTATAATTTAAAATAAAAAAGAAAAACTTTTTAAATATTTGCAATTTGTGTAAAAAAATATTTGTAATATATATATTTACAGATTAATTGAATTTGGAGAAACACCATCGAGTGCTTTGACCTTAGAAGAATTTATGACGGTGGATTTGGAAGAAGAACAGGATCCTCCAGCGTTTAAAGCCGCAAAGAAAAAAGATCGCGAAAGGCTTGCTAAGGTTCAAATAAGAATATTACGCATACTTATTTTCTCGAAATATGTTTAAATTGACATTAATTTTACATTATGCGCTGCAGATGCAAAACATGGATCAAGAGTTGAATGAGTTGCAGAACGAAATAGAGAAACATTTGGATCTTCCGAGATATTCGAGAAAGAAACGAGGTATTGAATTGAAAACGAGATATGCAAATACAATCTTTCTCTCTCTTCTAATTTTAATTTAAATTGTTTAACATATTTTCAGAAGATCCAATTGATTTTATAAGGGAATCAAATTTAAATGCTCTTCAAGATTGTGTGGAAGAAGAGAGCAATGCAACTGAGGCTTCGATAGACAAGGCTGTGATTGATGATTATTCCATTGGATTAGGTTTATTTTCCATTTAATCTCATAAAAAAAAGTATTAATGTGATATTGATGAATGTAAAAACAACAAAAACATCCAAATTTTGTTTTAGGTCCAAATTTGTCAACGATGGGTCTTACCAATTCAAATAAGCAACCTGCAAAGGATAAAGATGAACTGAATTTTGACAATGTAATATTACTTTTCGAGTAACTAACACATTTTATTAGCAAAATATATAAATATATAATTAAAGTTGATTATTTTTATTGATTTTAGGAAACCGGTGAAATAAACTTATCAGATATAGATGATGAAGAATTAAATGGATATATAATGTCTGAAAAAGAAGCACAAGATAAAAGTAGTTTATGGCACAAAGTAAATGAAAAATATTTGGAAGAGCAAAAAGGTTTGAACATTATTATATATATTATTGTTCAAAGTATTCGGTATTTTACTTTAGATTGAAATTATATGAAATAATATTTTTAATATGTTACTTTAAGATTAACGATAATATTTTACATGTTCACATTTTATATATTATAGAAAAAGAAGAAAAGAAGCAAAAAGATAAAGAGGAAGGTAAACCCGAAAAGAAACGGAAAAAGACAAAGAAAACGTCAAAGAATCAAACTCCTGCAAATAGTGCTGGTAAATTGTTTATTTGTAACTAACAAATAATTTTACAAATTTGTTTAGTATAATAAATCCAATATTACTATTTTTTCATATAAAATTGTACGAGGATATATTTTATAGATAAAAAATTTGTATTTCCTTTAGGCGAAGCAATCGAAAAAATGCTTCAGGAGAAGAAGATATCGTCAAAAATTAATTACGAAGTTCTTAAGAATTTGAGTATAGGAGCAAATACTTCTAGTCAAAAAAATACTGATTTATCACCCTTATTGCCTGTTAATAATGACACTAACAACATAAGTGATAATCAAGTAGATTCGTTTACAAAGTGAGTATATTAAAAATGTAAAATATATATCTGTTGAATTTGTTATTTTATGTAAAATAACATTTGTTTCTTTAATTACAAATAATTATAGTATTTTATTGTAATATGAAATATAATTTTTTTCAGAGTTCCTGCAATTTCTAAAAGTCCTATTCCAACTTCTCCACTTTGTCGATCAAATTCAAATTTGGCTATCAAGAGAAAGCTCGACGATGATTTATCGGACGTTTCCAAAAGTAAAAAACCTGCGATTGAAGAAACTCCGATTAATGATTTGGATGCCTCTGACGACTTAGGTTTGTTAAAAAAAATAATTTAATTGATAAATTAATAAATAAGAATTAATATAATAATAAATTGTAAAATTAATTATTTATTTCAGTTGATGACGAGTACGATGATTATATTGCGGATGACGTTGAACCGGAAGAGAATGAAATGACAGTCAGAGACATGTTGAATGGAAGAACTGGAGATGACGATGGTTACGGTTATGATTACGATGATGATGATTATTAAATATTTATTTAATTTATTGAGAACCAAATCGTAAGATTTCACGGTCCGCTTAAGATTCAACAATTAAGACTGAAGCATTTTTATCGAGCAATTAGTAGTGTAGAACTATTGTTTTTACGATCAAATTTCTATGCAAAAACTACGCAACATCACATTAATTGTTCTATTAATTGAATGTATGATTTTCAATTAACTGCGCTCATCCATACTTATTTATCACATTTACATCAAAGCATGTATTTCAAAGTAAACTTGTAAAATGTGTACGTCGGAACTAATGTGAATATTGAATTTTGCATAAGTTTAAATTTTATAAATGCATTTGAATGTATTTGAATTGCATTTATGAAATTCTTTTGAATCACAAAATTAAACAAGTTTCAAGTAATACTTTTAATCTATTAATGATCATTATTTTGAATATACTTTTATTAATTCAAAATAATGATTTTTAATTTAAGAAACTAAAAATAAAAAAAGTTACAACTTTAAAACCATTATTTGTTATAATTGAAAAATGTTTAATATATTTTTTATTCAAATATAATTATAATTATTTACATATAATTTTATCAGGAATTCACTAAAAATTAAAAAAGAGTTCAAGATGTAATTTCAAATAATTTTAAATCATTTCAAATTCGCAATCATGTAGATGGTTTTAAACATATTTTTTGCAGTTTTAAAGTATTTCAATAAAGCGAAGTACTATAAAGTTGTTATTTCTACATATAACAAATAATAATATATTTGTTATATGTATGTATATGTTATATGTTTATATGCAGCCCAATTTATTTTGTTTAATAGCAATTTTAAACACTCAAATACTAAATTTAAAACATGAAAAATAAAATCAATGATAAATTGGAGCGCAGTTACATATTACCGAATTATTGTAATTATGAATAATAATATGTATATTTAATTTATTTAACAATTTCTAAGTTATTGATATTGTTTACTGTTATTTTCAATAATTGAAGAAATTTGAAAAAGCACATAATAATGCAAGTTATACTTCAAATGTAAACTTTTGTAATTTGAAATATTTTTATTTTTGCTGTAAAAAAATTATTTTCATTAAATTGTATTAGATAAATATCTAATTATTTATTAATACAACAATTTAGTTTGAGTTTTCATTTATTTCACTATTATTTCATATTCCATATATACATAACTGGTTTTTCCTCAACACCGCATATTTATTTCATTAACAAACTTACTTTATTCGTTTTTTACGAATATAGGTATATGTATGTATATACTTACTTTATTTGTTACAAATAATTAATTTCATTCAATAGTCTGTAATTTAGGCTATATAATTATTTAATATATCCGTTATTCTTTTTAAAAATACAATATATTTTAAAGAAAGTTTAAAAGTATTTACTAATTTAAAGATGTTTTAAATTTCTTACAACTTATTAAACTTTAATTGCTTTCATATGAAGTATTTCTAACCATGCATTGTTTTTATAACGTATGTTATGCTTATTATTAAAATTACAGCTACTTCAAAATATGTATATAATTCACAAAGCGTTTATCAATTTTTTCTTCTATTGATTTTATGTTAGCTCATACTCATATTGTCCATTAGTCATTTTTTATTTAAATTGTGAATTTGTCATGTGATGACAAAAAATAATGACAGGTTATTTAACAATATTTTTTGTGAATTTTACTTTATATGATATGATTAGATTCTAAGTTTTAATACAAATTGGTTAAATTTACTATTACTTGAGGAGTTCTATTTTTTTTTATTATTTATTACATTTTTATGATGTTTTATGAATTATTTGACAATTATCATTTGTTTTATTATTGCACAAATTAATTATTTTCTATATACACATTCATGTGCAATTATTATCTGTTAAGATATACAAAAAGTATAGTTGCGAAATCGGAAATTAGAAATATTTTATTAAAAAAGGATGCACTTATGTGAGTTGAATTGTCCGTCCCTTTTTAATACAAAACATTCTTAATTTCCGAATATGCCATAGGTTAAAAGTTTCAAAAAAATGCTCATATAAATATACAATTATTTAATTTATTACACATTGTTTTTCATGTAATTAAAAACACTTGTTCCATAATTTCAATTACATTTCACATATATTCTTAAAGTCCATTTATTATTTAATTATTATTATATAAATGATATAATTATTTTAATTTATAAGTTATTACTTTATTATATAGAAAAAAATGTCTTGAATAGCCAATAGAAAATTGTCAAAATCGATCAACTATGAAGATTCCTGTAGATGGCGTATTCATAATTTAGTAATTGTTGCAATTTTTCCAAATATGCCACAAATGTGGCCAAACAAAAGCCGGTATAGAACCTGTTCTGATAGTTCCAAATGACACTTGGGATAGTATACCCACATTTTCGCCTCGTGCGCTCTGCGATTGGTTCATATTTATCTGATGAGCCTAATCTGAAAAAGACGATACAAAACAGAAACCGGCAGTAAAAATCGATCATGAGCAAAGTATTGCATTGTCCGTGTAAGTAAACCCGTGGAAAGCCTGGACAAGTCATTAATGATCCAAGCTTTAAACCATCTGACAGTGACAAGTCAACAAACATTTCCTTTGCTATTTTCCCCCTAATTTTTCCCCCCTTTTTCTTAAATCTTTATTTCACCAAATGTAACAAATCTTGATCCACAAGAAATAATAACCTATGAAAAAAGGTTGCTTACATTAGTTAACCTCAAATTTCAAACTCACACGGTTTTGTGTTTAACAACGATCGCCATTTTGAAAATTCAAACCAATTCAAATAAATAAAATATATACAAAAATCCCACAATTAGCGGGAACAAGTATTGGGGTGGGGGAAGAAGTCGAGGGCGGCCGAATTTGAATTCGAGTTTAACCGAGTACAAAAAAATTGAACACAAGAAAAAAGAATTGGAGGTTAGGAAGAGCGAATTGCGTCCCGGCTTAGGCTTAAGGTGGCCGAGCTAAAAACAACAAGGACCAACCGAAGAAAAGGAAGAAGAGACGAAGGAAGGGGACCAAAAAAAGAAGAAGAAAGAAGATGGCGGAAACGGAAGAACTGGAGGTGAGTGAAATGCGTTGGAATCTGGCCGTGAGTTGCTTGCTATCTCACTGACAAGAAGACGCGAAATTTTCAACGAGTCGAATCGACGCGCGTCCCGCTCTCCCGCGACTTACGCCGCACGCCCCACGACAATTGCATCGATCGTCACACTCTCGCGCCAACGACATCACTGGAGAGAGCAAGAGAGACACTTCCTGCTTCTTTTTTCTGTGTGTGTGTCTGTGTGCGTGTGCGTGTATTTCAATTCTCAGCAGACTTTTGCTACTTAAACGAGTGTTTTTTGTGTTTGTTCAAGGGCTGCCTTCGTGTTTTACGATGGGTAAAATATCAACAAGTGCTCGCACACTCTTTCTACTCGATTTTGTCATTGCTGTTGTTGTTGTTGTTGCGTGCGTATTGCCGCGCGAGAGGAGACGCGCTGGTTTGTTTTTGGCTTGTTTTTGAGGTTAATTGAACACTTTGATTAGGTACACGATAAGAGCAATCACATTTGTCAGTTCGACCAAACAACTTTGACCGTCAAATGTTTGAACCTTTTTTCATACATTGTTTTTCGTTTATTTGAAAATCGCAAGTATTTTAAAGGATAAATATTATTGTGCGATTATTACTGAATATTGGGACAAAATGCTTTTAAGGTGATTTAATTGAGCAATAGTGATTACACTAGCGATTCATTTTTTGCATACAAATGTCAGTCTTTCAAGTAGATACTTCTTTTTCTTTTATTTTTGGTAGATTTCGAATTATGATTATATTGCTTTCGTATATTCGTATACAAAGATGGTTTGTTTTGCAATTTTACGGCTCTTTAAATTGCTGCTTAAAAGAAGGTTAGGTTTCTGTCATCAAAAAAATTGTGTTTTTTAATAAATGTAAATTTAATTTTATTGCAAATAGATTAAAAGTAAATTTTAAAAATATGAAAACAAAGTTGAAATTATGTTATTTAAATAATGTAAGTGAATACTTTAATCATCGCAAATAACGTTATGGTTATGGTATTTCAGTCAAAAGCAGCCATTTTATTGCATACAAATTTGTACGATCACTTGCAGCAGTTATTATTGATTTTAACTGTTGAAATAGCTGAGTAAAAATTCAGCAAATTTATATACATTAATTAATTGATTAACCTCAAAAACAAAAACAAACGGTTTAAAGAAATGAAATATTATATAAAAAGACAGATTTAAATGTTTAATAATTATAATAAATTAAATGATGTTTAAAATGCTTTAGAGTATAGATAAATGTTTTTTTTTAAAGTTAAAATCGACCAATTAAAGTTTGTGTTAAAATGAATAATAAAATAATCAAATCAATCAAACTTGCCATAATTTTAAATATTATAATTCTTCTTTCCTAGTTTATTTCAATTAAGAAAAGATTTAAATATCTTTGAAGGAGTTTTTTTAATAAATAAAACAGTTTGAAATAATTGTACGTTATGAACTGCTGTGTTACAGAGTATGGTCTTAAGTTTTCGAGTATCTGAGCTGCAGATGTTACTAGGTTTTGCTGGTCGAAATAAATCTGGTAGAAAAACCGAATTACAAACTCGGGCTTTGGAACTTTTGCGTCTTCGTTCGAACCCAGTTCAACTTAAAATACGCGAACTGTATAAAACCATACAGTAAGTTATAAATATTCAAATTGAGATTCAACGAATATCTCATTTTTTGCAATAGCGATCATCTCACTGCTGTATTATTACTGTACCAAGATTCAATATTATAGACAATAACAGTTTTCTAAAACAATTTTTTTATATGCACTGATAGACTTGTGTATTTACACAAATATATTATGACGATGTTAAAACAGCATATTTTATGATATATAACAAAAAACTACTGTTGTGATTTGTGGAAGTCAATGTAATATGCTGTTTTATATCTGTCTCTAAAATAACAAGATAAAATTCCTTGCTCAAATCATAACACAATTCTATTAGTGTTAGTCAATTAAAAAGTTTTGTCAATTAAAAATCATTGACAAAATCATTTTTACAATTACAGACAGAATAATTATTTTGTTAATGATAATTGTTTAATAACATTTAAATAAAATTTTATTGAGAATACAACTTTTGTATTAAATGAAAAAAAATTGAAAATCTTCACTTGATTGATTAAGTGAAGTATATCTATTATATGTATAAATAATATATTTATTGTTTTAGAAAAAGTATTTACTTTTAATTGTAATGGAAAAAACATGTTTCATAACTTGTGTATAAATGTCTGTATCAATTAATTTTTTGGAAATTAATTTTTGATATTGAATATTAATTTAAGTTCAAAAATAAATAATGAATATTGATTCACTGTTTAATTCCTTGTTTATATAAAAATTTAAATCATTTTTATATATGTTTATGAAGTAACAACAGAATTAGTTATTAATTTTTGTACACATTTTATAAACAAATGTTATAAGACGTTTTGAAGGATCTAAAGGATATAGCGAGACAAAAATTATATATATTCAAGCAGAGATTACATGTAAATCAATGTTTGTTTAACCACGAAATTATTATTTTACGGTTGCATTTTACAGGGCTGATCAATTAGCAAATCATCAGCTTTATAATCAGTCAGGAAATAATTCAGAACCACAAATAGAACAAAATATGCATTCCAGAAATTATTACACAAGGTAAGTTTAATTAGTAAGTCTTATTTATTTGTATTATTTTAAATACTTTCCATTTTATGTAAATATTTTTTATACAAATACGTAATGTGCATTTAAAATTGTTTAGTAGAAATCATTACAATAAAAAAAAATATATATATATATATTAATAAAAATCATTAACGTAAAATGAGAATAATGGGAATAAGTGATTAGCGATTCCGAGTAACGATAAAATTCATATATATAGTCAAAAATAACAATAAAATGGAAAAAAAACGTTATTTTAGCATTTAAATGTATTTGTACTATTAACTTATATTTTTACTTATTCAATTATTATTATAATAAATAATTAATTTGTTAAATAAATTGTTGCTCTGTAAAGTGTGCATTCAGCATATTCGGAAACTAATAAAAAATCTTGTTTTAATAAAGGACTCACTTGTATATGTTTTGAATTGTCTGTCCTTTTTTAATACAAAATATTATGTTTCCGAACACCTTAGTAGAAAAAAAACGCCATAAATAACACATTGTTAATTCTCTAATAAAGTATTAATTCATATTTTAATATATTATATAATAAAAATAAAGTTATAAATTATTAACTTGTTTTATATAAAATTTGTACGAATAAAAAAAAATGAATACAGAAAAACAAAACATAAATGCAAACTAAATTATTCATAGGTTAATTGCAAAGAAGCTTTTGAATTTAGTCGTATCTGTTGTTTCTATGGCAGTTGTATTTTCATAGTTTACGTATAAGTTAACTTAAAATTGACTTAATTTAATTGTTTTTCGTATACGAGTAAACTTTAATCAGTAAAATTATCCAAAATCTACATTTAATAATCAAATTCTGAAAAAAATGAATGATTATCGAAGTTATATAAGTTATTATAATGAAGTCTTAGAAAGAATGGCTAAAGTTGGTCTTTATCCGAATGATTCTATATCGAAATTTTATACACGTGGTGAAATGTCTTTATATGAAACTAAACGAACTTTGGAGTTCAAATTGGCTTTACTCGAAGAACATATGAGGTTTGTGTTTTGTTAAAAAAAGTTGAATTCAAATTTTAAAGAAAATGAAGAAAATAGTATTTCAAAATGAAAAAATGTCTTTTTTTGTTAATTATTTGTTATCAATCATTTGATTTTAGGCAAGGCCATGCCCAAGCCATGAGCCAACAACAATCACAAGCTGCTGCTGTTGCGAAGGAGTTGCCACCAGCACACCAAGCTTCTTTACCACAATCACATCAGTCATCAAGAAATAATGTAGTATTTCAGAATGCTGCATACAATACCCTTAATGTTGTAAGTGTAAAATATGAAAATAAGTTTAAACTTGCTTAGAAACAAATAACTTTGTTGAATTACACATTCTTGAGAGAAAAAATAACTTATTTAAGTTACAAGTTAACTTTTTTGAAACTTACAAGTGATTCAATTTCAATTCTATATTGGTGGTTTATTAATAATTAAAAAAAATAATAATTTTAATAATTAAAAAAAAATTAAAGAAACCAAAATTATTAAATAATAATAATTTTGGTTTCTTTTGTTTTTGAAATTTCTAGTTTGGTAATCATTAATGTTACTAAAATGAGTTATCAAAAACGGTATTTTAGTTACATTAATTTTTATTTTTTATTTAATTATTAATTATTATTAAATAACAAATAAAATATGAAATAATAACGAACTAAAAAAGTTACATTAAAATTGTAACTTTATTTTAATTTGTAATTTAAGTAACAATTACTATTCAATCGTCATATAAAATTACAAAAAAGATATAAAATAGGTTTTCTGATAAACTTTTAGATGTATGCCATCAAAAACTTAAATCAAATAATGTTACATGCAGAATTAGCAAAATTTTCAACAGACACTCGTCAGGTTTCATAATAAACTTTATTAACAAAACTAGTATCGTTTACATCAGATTCATAAAACTTAGGCACTAAAAAATTCAGTATCAATTAAGGTAGTTAAAACAACTGTGAAATATATCGAGAATCGAGAAAAACTTACCAGAATTGATTATTTGATTTGAAATTATGGATTTGTTATTGAAACAAACGATATTATCTCATCATGTAACTTATATATTACCTAACATCTCTAATACGTTATTTTATGATCTTTTTTTTACAATGATAAAATGACGAACAAAAATGTTTGTTGTAGTAATTCGGCAAAATGTTGCCCAATTTACAAGTCTGATAATTTCACAATTGTAGCATAACACATGTACCAATCAAATATTAAAATATCTTTATCATTCAATTTACTTTAATCATCAATATTATTATATATAAATTGAATTACTACATTATCACTATATAAATACGTTTTGCAATAATCAAACAAATATAGTTTATTAAGCGTTTGAAATAAAGTTAAATTCATTTCATTTATTGCCATTTTATAATTCGTTTTTTTTTCTATAGCGCTCGGCGAATCCGGGATATTCTACGTATCCAACATATGCTCAGCCCGTATTAAAAATGACTGGAATGCAATCACTGCAGCAACCAACCCAATTGCCAGTACATCCTGATGTCAAATTCAAGAAGCTTCCCTTCTTTGATTTGTTAGGCGAATTACTAAGACCATCCAGCTTACTGCCTCAGGGGTCCATGCGAATGCAAGAGAACTCGTTTGTGTTTCATTTAACGCCGCAACAAGCAACTGACATTGCCAGTTGTCGAGATTGTCGGACTGGATCAAAAATGGATTATTCTGTCCAAGTAATTTAATTTATAAATTACATTTAAATTAATAATTATAAAATTAAAATGCATAAACTGAAATTAAATCTAAAGCTCATTTAAATGAAAATTAATGCATTATTATTGTTTTTACTATTTAAATGTAATTGGATTACTTTTATATAAATAGGTACAAATGCGATTTTGTGTACAAGAGTTTTCGTGTGATCAAGAGGATTCATTTCCGCCAAATGTAAATGTTAAAGTTAATGGAAAAGTATGTCCTCTACCGGTAAGTTAAGAAGATGTTAAAGTCGTTATTCTCTATCTTTTTTACTCCTATTACAAGTCCAATTTATTTATCTCCCTTGCACTTATAGAAGAGCCTAAACGCCTTTGACATCCTCTTAAAAGTTCGATAAATTTACAAAATGTATATATATATATATATGTATGTATGTATAGAAAAAAAAACAATTTATGTTAATTTTATGCAGAATCCTATTCCCGTAAATAAACCAGGAGTTGAACCAAAGAGACCTCCAAGGCCCGTTAATATTAGTCCGTTTTGTAAACTTTCGCCTACGGTTGGCAATCAAATTCACGTAACTTGGTCATCGGATTACAATCGAAAATTCGCCATCGGTGTTTTCTTAGTAAGAAAACTATCTAGTACAGAATTACTCAATAGGATGAAAACAAAAGGCGTTAGACATTCCGATTACACACGAGCGTTAAGTAAGTTATTTATTTTATTACAAAAGCATTAAAAAGTTATTATAATATATACAATAAAATACAAAACAAATTTAATATTACAATCATTGTTATTCATTATTATTGTTATTGCTTTTAGTTAAAGAAAAATTAAATGAAGATGCAGACAGCGAGATTGCGACAACATCATTGCGCGTGTCGTTGGCATGTCCTTTGGGAAAAATGCGCATGACAACGCCTTGTCGTGCGAATACATGTTCGCATTTACAATGCTTCGATGCATCGTTGTTTCTGCAGATGAACGAGCGAAAGCCCACATGGAATTGTCCTGTTTGTGATAAGCCAGCTGTTTATGACAGTCTTCTTATTGACGGCTATTTTCAAGATGTCCTTAATTCAAATAAATTATTACCCGATGTCAATGAGATTCAGCTTCTACAAGATGGTTCGTGGGAGAACTTAGTATTGAAAAAAGAAAAGGACCGAGAGAAAGATAAAGAAAAGACTGCTGATACTAAAGTTGAATCGTCACAACGTAAACTCGATTGTAACGTAACTGTAGATTTAGGTACAGTATTAATTCACTAAAAATTGTATTTTCAATTTTATTTTTATTTATTACAAAAATAATATTTTGATTAATTAAAGTGATATCTAAAAGTAAATAATAAATTATAATAAAGTAAATAAGAAGCTCTTTTGTTTTATGAAAGCAAAAGCGAACGTTGTGTTAATTTGTGATTAAAATTAATGTTTATTTTAGATGAATCAAATCCTGCACCCACATCGGTTCCAAGTGAAAAACGTCGAGCGGAGATTATCGATTTGATATCTGACAGTGAGGATGACGAACCTGCTCCAAGTCGACCTCCAGCTAAACGAATGGCTACTTCGGTAAAATCACAATCCAGTACATATGGTGCTATTAGTAGCACTAGCGAATCACCTGAATTGATGATTATTGATCTGGAATAAGACTTGTTGTTTGTGTCGTCTATTGCTCGTTCTTTATTATTAATTTTAGTTATTTTTTTATCTTCATTATTATCGTGAATAGTTTTTGTATTTTGATGATTATCATTTTTTTATTTTGCTTCTGAAACTCTTTTTGTGCTCGTAATTAAGAAAAGGAAAAAGATTTTTGTTTAATTTTTATCGCGTAATACTTTATTATCTCTCTTTTTCGATATTAGAGAACAAGAATGATGACGAGATCGGCCCGTTAGACGAAGAAAGTGAGAGCTGAGAGTGTCTACGTTTTTAATTGGAAGCCCCCAAATATGAAACTACGAAATGTCAAAATTTAAGTTATCTATCGAAGATGTAATTTAATGTTAAGAATTGATAATTTGTTCACATGACATTATTCTTACTCGCTTTGAATTAGTCAGCACGTAGACGTGCCTTATCCTGTAATGCGGTATTCAACTGTTCTTACCCATCGTCTTATATATTTAAGTAACTAAGTGTACATTCAAAATTTGAAAAAGAAATAACTTGTCATAAAATTTCAATCCATTGCAAATAAAATTTATCATTTAAGTTATAAAAAGAGGCAAGAGGAGTATTGTATACTTTTAATATTAGATTTATTTCATGAAAGATTCTGCGTTTTTTTTATACGAAAATCGTCATGTGTACATACTAAGTGTATATATGTGTATATTGCGAATAAACGTTTTTGTAATTCATAAATATGACGTTTTTCATTGTTTATTTCATTCTAATTACAAACTAATTTGTTAAATTAGTTATGTCAGTAATTCCTATTTTATAAAAAGGAATGTTCTAGAAGAAAAACAATAGCGCCACCTGGCGAAACAAAGAAATACAAAATATTGAATTTGGATATTTAATTAAACTCCAATAATATATAATCATTTTGAAAAAAAAATTCAATTATGTTTATTAAACTATTGAGCCGTGACACTTTTTTTTACGTTGTCTTATTTAGTCAAATTATGAATTTAAAATAATGACTCTGCTTATAATCTTTTAGTTTAGAGTACGGCGAAAGATTTTTGTATCTTGTTACTTGTATTTAGTGAAAAAATGATGTTTTTCATAAACATTCCCGAAATATATAGTAACTCTGATGTAAAATTTAAATAAAAAATAGTTTTCTTAAATCACCTGCTTAGAAAGCCTATTTGACAATTTTGTTCACAATTTGCAACATTATTCTTAAACTGAATTAGTACGTAATATTACATTGTACAAACATTTAATGTTTTGTGTAACCTGGAGAACGTATGTTTAGTGGATAATTTGTTTTATTTTAACTCATCCTCAAGTTGATAAAT
Organism: Gryon sp. ZL-2020; assembly: GCA_022817425.1. Lineage (NCBI taxonomy): Eukaryota > Metazoa > Arthropoda > Insecta > Hymenoptera > Scelionidae > Gryon > Gryon sp. ZL-2020. The sequence continues at coordinate 13,073 of JABFPJ010001018.1, read as the reverse complement.
AAAGATTTGTATAAACTTCATTTATATATACAGTAAACTTTTGGCTATCTAACGAATGAAATGTTAGCAGCCGTTAGATAGACGATTGGTTAGATAGCCGAGCGTTAGATAGCCAAAAGTTTACTGTATATATACTATAAAGTAAACTGATAATAGCAAAAGTATCAAGAGACACGGTAGTGTCTCTGGCCAAGTACAAAAAAAAACAATCGTTTTTTGTGCGTTAGTATTTGTAACGAAAATTGTTAAATGTAAACAATTCACTGAGTTTAGAATATAGAGAGGTTCATAAAAGGGTTCAAAGAGGGATTCATATAGGAGTTTATAAAGGGGTTCATAATAGGGTTCATAAAGGGGCTCATAAGAGTGTTTATAAAGGGGTTCATAATGGGATTCTAAACGGGTTCTTAAAGAGGTTTATAAAAGGGTTCATAAAAAGATTCATAAAGGGATGTAAAACAATTTTTATATGATAATATAAATAATTAACTGATATACTGAAATGTAGTACTATTTAAGAACAAAAATATAAACTCTTTAGGAGTAATTAGAAATTGAATATGAATTTTTTTTTAATTGAAATCCCATTCATTCATAATTTCATGAATTTTTTATGTAATTAAATTATTCAATATAAAATATTATGAACAAATGATATATAAAGTATTATAAGATGTTAATAAAATTAAAAATGAAATTGCATAGAATATAAATAAAGAAGAAATACATATTAATAGAAACAATTCTTTATTGTTGAAACAACTTGAATAATGTAAAATGTACATATGCATTTATTAATATTCATAATATTATATATTTGCGTTCTTATATATCTGCGAATACTTTTTTGTATTCTAGATATGTATATTTTTTCTATTTAACAATATAATAAAAATAATAATTATCATAATAATAATAATAATAATAAAAATTCATAATATAAAAAACAGATTAAAGTTATTCAAAATACGAGAATAATTGATTTATATAAATATTGCATTGTTTTATTATTGAACAGTTTTTGCATTTTCATCATAATTTTTATATAATTTGTTGTTAGATGTAGAAAAAATTGTCACTCCATAAAATTGACGTCCTGTCTCTGTCTATAAGCGTGTGATATTCCTATAATATAAGAATACATTATTACAAAGTATATTAAATTTTACATTTTTTCGCAGTTAATTTTATATAATAAATGTTAACACAATTCTTTAAATACAAACTAACGTTTTTATTTAAAAACAGGAATGTTTCAATAATATCGATATATTGCTTAAATAGCAATAAAAAGTTGATTAAATGAAATATTATAAAGTTAAAAAAATGTACTAAATAGCATCTTACTCTTCGTTATTGAAGAAGGTCTGCGGTGGCGGAAGCATGTAGTTACTTTTGCGCAATGGTATACTGGAAAGTTGTTGATCCACAGGCTCTCGAGTATCATATAGACTCGGAGCTTGAAATATTATGGCTAAGGTTCCACCAAAGCAAGCAAATGTGAAGATCCATAGGAAAAACCTGTCCAATACCATCGCTACGTACTTCCAATCTTCAATTACCTAAGTTAATCGGTAATATTAACATTTTGTTAAATCTTCAGTCACGATTTAATTATTATTATTTAACTGTACAATATATTAAATTATTCTTTGATCATTTCTCTTGTAGGAATATATAACGACTGTGATGAATTGGTGGTAAATGGATGATGACAAACCAAATTAATTAATGCAAAAGAAGTAGAAGAGAAACAAAAGTGGAAACAAAAACCAGAAGTTTTACGCCGGCAGAACTAATGAAGTTAAAAGCCCAGAGGGAAAAGAATATATAATATGTGAAATTTGACGTGAGACGAAGGTTCAGTGAAGATGCAAAAAGAATGCAAAATAATCATAATCATCGCTTATGAGAAGCGTTGTTTAAAAGAGAATTAATTGGCTGCAATGGATTTTTGTAGGATTTCATGGCAGGAACAAAAAATTACCTCGTTATCCTTATCTGCATCTTTAATGTGTTGCGCTATAAAACGAACACCTTTCAGTGCCGCTAAAATGTCCGGTGACAAATGTCGCGGCATGGTGTTCTCGCTATCTGTCACTGCAATCAAATGCGCGATATTTGTCATACGGATTTGTGACACCAACGAATTCAAATCGACATTAAACACACAGCACATTGCATTTAGCTACATGACAAAGCGCCGCTTTTCTTTGTTATATCGCAACTTTGCATAAGAAAATTTCTGCATAAAATGTTATACATTAGTCAACTGAGCAAGATCTGTGTCAGGAATTATGACAAACAATTATGGCACTCAATTTATCTTCAATATATTAAACAATTAATGAATTCAATGATATTTCCATTTGCTATAATTTATGATTTTAAATAATTACTAACATTTACGACAGAAATTTTCTTGTTTAATTTAACTAAATGAAAACAAGATACAAATATTAATAGAGATGGGCAAAAGTAATTACTCAATTATACGGAAGGAAATAACTGATTAAAAATTACTATTCATTTGATTAAATCTGTTATGGTAATGTTCTGTGCTTAATATTTGATATATTTTGGCTAAAATTCAACAAATAATATAATATTTAATACAAAATATTTTTAGTTTCTGAATTCTTAATGTAGTTCTTAATGAATAAATTATAATTGAAATTCAATTATTTCTCAATTACTTTCAAAATTAAAATTAATATTTATTTAAACTTTTCACTAATATTGACTGCACTTTCCAATTTTAATCATGAGAAATATAGATATATAAATGTAAACTTTGAAAATGTATTTTGCATTACTATAAATATTTAATATAAATAGAATTGAGTAAAGGTTTTGTCCATCTCTGAATATTAATAGAAGTGCAGATTACAATTATTTCATTTTGTTTTAGTTTATTTATTTGATTATTTGAATTACATCAATCAGATTATAATATTTATCATATTATTTAATATGTGTATTTATTAATATATTCAGATTAATGTTTGCATGTGCAGTAGCAACTAATATGCAATGTAAATAATAATAAATAATAAAAATGAAATCTACAATGATGATGAAGCGAAGCATATTTACCAGATGGGCTATATTTACCGGATTCGTGCGGCTGCCGTATATCATCGTCACGAATATTTTTGTACGTTGAAGTGACACTTTCAAATCCTTCGGGACTTTCTTTTAGTTCTGATGGATACTCACTAATGCTGTCCCTAAAACTACTTTCATTAATAGCTTATATTGCAATTAGTACATCATATCATTCGGTGAACAAACAAAGATTTTATTATTTTTTCAATAAAAATTATGAATGTACTTAAAGATTAAATTGATATTATATTATAAAATATATATTATTAATTAATAGTTGGTATATACGTCACAGACAATTATTCTCTTTATTATAATTTTTATTTATATTTGTTATTAAAAATGAAAAATAATATTTTAGTAAGGATGTTGAAATATCACATACTTGTTACTAGATTGAGGTGTTTTAATAGTAAATTTTTATCATTTTTGTTGAAACAGGCAATTTTAATTTTTTTATCTCTTAATTTATAGCAAAATTATTAAAAATTATTCTATTTTATCAAAATGGGATAATAAGAAAATCATATGAAATGCAAAGTAAAATATTTTACTGTTGATTAAAATCGCGTAGTAACTTTTCATTAAAAATTATGTTAAAAAATATCCTCAATCTATTAACAAACGTGTATACGAAAAAAAAATCTTACAAAATGTACTACATTTTCTATATATATATATATTATGTATATATATTAGATAGATAACATATAAACATATATATATATATAGATAACATGTAAACTCATATATAAAGGGAAATGTATGGCTATATCCGCTTTATATTTTGATTTCCATTTTTACAGAATAATCTACAAAATAAACAGAAAATACAGCGCATATAGCCACACATTTACATCTCAACAATTAAAATGTTATAAAAAGAACAGGATATATAACAAATGTGGATGTTAAATTAATTAAACGGTGTTATATAAACTGACAATATTTTGATCTTTTAATCAAATAATACCTCATTAGAAGCATTCATTTGAATTATTCATATACTTTTCACTTCTTGTTTTGTGTATATTAAATGTACACATTTGTTTGAACATTAAACCAATTTCCTTTGATTAACATTATTGTTAAAGTGCGAATTTTATGTCGCGGATAATAAAATTATGTTAAAAGTGTAGTAAAGGTACAAATAATGTTAAAATTCCCGACATTTTGTGTCCATTGTGATTCATATCAGAACGTACAATTATTATTCAACGCTTTTTTCCACAGCGTAATTAATAACCCGAACAATTTAAGTCCATAAAAATTAAATCAACGCGAGATTAAATTTAATTAAGCTTATCGTAAAACTTGCCGACAGTACAAAATATTATCATGCACCTAATAAACATCACACGACGATAATGATCGTGGAAAAAAAAGAGAAATTTACGAGGGATAAAATTCTCATCGCTGCCCCTTTCTCGCCCTCATTTTATGCATTAAATCTCACCTAAAATCAACTTCGTTAGTGTATCCACTGTCCAGGTAGTCGTCGTATTCCGGCGTTGAATACGGCGTGCGACGCATCATCAGAATCCTCGGCATCCAGTTTAAAAATACTTGACGCACCCAAGGCGACATACTATGCGTCGATGGTGATCTGCAATGATGAAGAATATATATTTTTTTCTTTTATTTGACTTTGAATCAGATCGTATCTGATGGTCAGACATCGCAGGACAACTGCACGGCAAAAAGTAACAAGTGAAAGAACGAAGAAGAATAAATTAATCGGACATTTCCTGCTATGCTCAATTATTTTTCACGACTTGCTCATTTATTGCGATTTGCAACTTTTTATGTCAATCATCAAACTTGTTCATTTGATTGGATAGAAATATTTTAATTGGCTTGTAAACTACTGTTTTCTTGCATTTTGTGTTATCTCATTTCATCTGATATTATCTTATTTATATCAAATATTGCGCTAATTATATGCATTAATTCCTGTCCAGATACAATTCGACGCGTTTTATTTTATCGTATTTTTACTTGTTACTTATATATAATTGCAAGTAATACTTGTTCGACATTCAAATAACTTACGATTAAGATTTGTTACGATCTTTCAAGATGCCATTTATATTTAAAGTAATCAGTTGGGTTTGAACAATATTTTTCAACTTTCATAAGCAGTTTGCAAATGAAATGTTTTATTACATTTGTGATGAGTAATTATATTTTTTGAGGGTAACAAGCTGAGCTGATTCTATTTCATTTTTTCAGTTGAAACAGGCTTTGATGAAATGAATTAATTTTAAAAAAACTTTAAAGAATTCTAATTTGCAATAAATGTTAATATTAAATAAAGATTTATTTTATAGATGGAAATCTTCTTACCGGAAATGCACATTAAGAACGACAACAGTTATCCAGATAGATAAAGTAACCAGGATCATAGTGAATAACAGATACTTTCCAAGTAATGGAATGGCCAAAGAAGTTGGCGGAATGATTTCCGCTAACAGCAAGAAGAACACAGTCAATGATAGAAGAATGGAAGAACACAGTGATACCTGCAATGATTTTTGTATAATGTAAAGTGTATATTATTTAAATTTCGATTCCGATAAAAAATAATATGAAAACAGTAATTTAATGCAGAATAGAAGATATATTTCACAATTTTATAATGTTAAATTAAAATTTTGCATAAAACTTCATTCATATATTTTAATTCATGAATAATAAATCTTTTTAAGATTTATTATTCATGATTTAAAGATTTACCTTTTCTCCTGAGTCGCTTGGTAGATAAAATACTAATACGGTTAAAAATGTAATTCCAACGCATGGTATAATCAAGTTCACAGTATAAAATAGCGTTTTTCTTCGCATTGTTATATTAAAAGTAATATCTGCAAAATATAAAATAAAAATAGTTTGTAAATAATGTAAAATTGTTTTCATTTTATTTATTAACTTGATTTTGGGTTTTGTAAAATGTAATTTGTTAATGTAATTTGTTAATGTAATTTTTAAAATGTAACTTGTTATTGTAATTTGTAAAATTAAATTTGTTAATTTAATTTGTTAATGTTATTCGTAAAATGTAATTTGTTAAATCATTTGATAATTCATACCCGAATAAGGCTCGGTACAGCATGGGTAGTATTCCTCATTTCTCGAAGCTGGTACTTCGAGAATGTCCCATTCAACTGACAAGTAGAAATCACTGAGATCAATTCCAATAGATACTAAATTACTGCCAGCCTCCTGTTCCATATGTTTCAGATCGACCTATTACAATGGTATTAATTTCATGCAAATTTACATTTGTAATGTCAAATTATTATTTTTATCAGCTTAATGTATAATCATATATCTTTCTTTACTTCGAATGTCTACTTGAACAAAATAAATTGCGTTTTGTCACTTTTCATTTAGTTCAGTAAATATATTTTATTATTATAAATCTTAATATTTATGATAACGTTCAAGTTTCATTTTTGTATTACGGTTTAAAAATGAAAAATTATCTTCTACTTGTACGTAAAATAATTTATTTGATCTATAATTTACTAAGTAAGAAATATGATTATAATATTTCAATATTGTCAGATAAATAAATGAATATATTTGACAAATTATCGATTTGCATTTGCATTTGTATAGACATAATTATATATATATACATATATATAATAATAAAATGGAAATCGATTTTGCAGAAGTTGAACAAAGTTGAAAATAAGAGTTGCATTATACGTAAGCCCGCGTGGCCAATAAATCATTTGCTCGACAAAGTGCAAAGAGTAATTCGACCGAAGATCCTCGCGTGCAATTACAAAAAGAAGAATAAAAGTGGAAAAAGAGAGAAAGAGAGAAAGGAGGCGTTGGGTGGTGCGTTTAAATTCGACGGCTAAGTGGAGCTGATAAATCCTGCAGGACGTCTGTATTTGCAACGAAACAATATCCACGAACAATGCAAAAGTGGACTCGACTTAAGAATAGATTGATGAGCAGCTACAATGAAAACAATTTTTTATCTCTTGCGTTTGTGCGTTCATTGCTTCTTCTTTTTGAGGTGATTAAGTATCATTACGAATGCGCGTTTTCCGTGTTTTGTCGGTTTGCTTAAGAAAAAGATTTTCGCTTTGATATATCCGGGCTCGTTTGCGAATGCAAAAGAAGAATAAGAAGCAAAAAGAAGAAGAAGAAGAAAAAAAAAGAGCACCGGGGTTAATTAATTCGGAACGTAGTGGGCGCTATATTCCGGGCACGCGAGGGTATCGCATTAAATCGGACGTAATGATGGATTTATGGTGCTGGCACCGAACCTGTGCGCCGTTGTAGGTCCAGGAGCCGAACTTCATGATGCACGATTGCTCGTCGAATGGAAAGTACTCGACGTTGATTTCGCACGAGGATTTGTAAATTGCTGGTGGTTTCCAGAATACCTCGCCAGTGTACTTTAGGGTCGCTTTCGTCATCAAGGTTACTTCGTAATTCCCGTCGGCACTGAACAAAAAAATAGATTTTTCTTTTCGACGAAAAAACAAGTTTTTCTATTACGCTTCACTCACACGCACGAAATATATATCAAAAATATATATGAAAATATATTTTGACACTAAAATTATATTTCCGCCAAAAATTTAGACAAAATATTTTATTTAAATATATATTGTATATGTATTTCAAATATATATATATAAAATAACGAAAATATATATATTAAATATATAATATACATAAAATATATATTTAATGAATAGTTAAAATAGAACATAGAAATATATTTAAAATTTATTTGTACATAAAATTTATGTTTTTATATATAAAAAGCGGCAAAAATCATACTTAAATATATACTTTACGTATATATTTTCCCTACGTGAGGGTTTAATGTAAATATTTTAGACAAAGTTGATTTATTATTTACGAAAGCGAAACGTAGAAATGTGTTTACTTTTTATTGATTTTGTATTAAAATTAATATAAAGTGTACAGTAGCATTAAAGCAAATCATTTAATGTTTTTTATTGTATAAAAGTAATTATATTAAATATTTCGTATGTGAAAAAAATCATCTGACATGTAGTTCAAACGGAACTGTCCAGACTGTTACCATACTAGTTATTCATGTGCGAATGATTAACTATATTTATTTTTTTTATATTAATCAAAATATTAATATTTATTCATTAATATTTTATCAGATAATACTACTTTATAACTGAAAGGATTGACGTTAAAATTTTCTTGCATATCAAAAATTTATATTATAAATATATGTTGCAAAATTTTAATTTTTTTTTAATGATAGCTCTTGTTAATAAAAGATGCGATTTTAAATTGAACGTTTTTTAAATATATTTATTCAAAGAAAATATGTAATTGCAAAATTTATAGAATGAATATGGAATTTCAAAATATATTCGGAAATTGATAATTAAAAGTTATGCAACAGATTATTTTCCGTTGAAATTACTTTTCCATTGAAAGCAACGGAAATGTATGTAGTTTTTTCTCTGTAATTATATATAAAATGATAATGGCTAGGTCATTTAACAATTATTATTCAATAAGTTTAATTTGTGGTGAAAAAATTTCTCGGATACTGAAATAAAAGACTAATTTCATTTTAAAAAATGAAACTGTTTATGCAAATAATCGAATAAAAATAGAATAAAAGTCTGTAAAATTCCATTTTACAGAATATCATTCTATAAAATGAAATAAAGTTCTAATAAATGAATTTTATATTTATAAAAGTGTATATTTTTTCAAAACCGATGCATGAAATATATTTTCGTTTTTGAAAATATTAATTGGATTTTTACTTATAATATAAACAATGCATAATATTTCACAGTCAACAAAATAATTAATTATAAATAATTTCAACATTTATTAAATAATTTAAATTTATGAAACATTTAAATAAAATTTATGATACATTGAATTATGGCATATTAAAGTTATCTAAAATATTTGTTAAGAATAATTAAAATTTGTTTAATTGTACGTATAAAATATTATAAAATATTAAAAGAATTTTTCGGAAAGCTGTCACAAATTATTTATGTGCAAAATTACGTAAAATACATACCCATAATTATGCTAGTAAGCACTTTCATTAAATGATTATATATACATATATTTGTACTAAAATTTGCTTAATGCAAATTTATTTAAGAATTTAATGCAAATATTATAAGAATTATCATAAATAAAATTAAAACATAGAAGTTAATTGTTTAAAGTTATTAATGATTAAATTCAAGAAATGATTTAATTAATAAAATAAATACATTGAAAGAAATGAAATGAAAGTCAATTTAATTCATTATAGTCTTAGTTATAACTGGACTTATTAAAAAACAACGATTGGGCCAAGTCAAATACGTGTTTGAAGCAAATTAGACTCACTTGTTGTACAGGACGATGTCGGGCAGCCATATATTTTCCGAGGGCACGTAAAGCATTTCTACACCGCCGTACTCCTCTGGGTCCCAAGTTAACTTGTAGTCGAACCATTTCTACAAACAAAATTATGGCTTATGATGATTCTTGAATCTTAATTACATGAAATGCACATTTTCATGCTTGAAATATTTATTTCGGTCCATATAATTCAGGATATCAAAACTTTTTTTATTAGAGAGAAAAAAAATATAATTAATTTAATTTATGTTTCTAAAAACTTTACTCAAAATTGTATGACTAGAATATTTGTATTATTAATTGTAATTGTATTAGAATAATTTTTATTATGACAGAATAATAACAATTATTCTAATAAACGAAAGTTCATGACATAAAAATGAAATTGGTTTAATTTAATGTTAGATTCAATATAGAAACTTTTATAATTCAACTTTGACGTATAATCAGGCAAGCAATTTTCATTCAAATTTCAAATCGATTTACGGAAAAGTTTTATTACGTAATGCGGAGGTTTTTCATTTTTGAAGATTATAATCGAACGTGGATAATAAAATTTTATTTCCCGCAGTATAGGGCAAAATTCTTGTAACGTCGATATTTTTTAAATGTATAGGATCATAAAGTACATATTACAAATTGTTATTGTAGTTACATGGATGATCTTTTGAAGAATGTATATATATCTCATGATATATATTCTGTTTATCGAGAAACTATGTTTACTCAAATGTATATTATTGAAATTATACGTAAGTATTAAAATAAAATATATGAAAATATTATATGTAGATGTTTATGATACGACAGAATATTTTCCAACTTCAAAAGAAACTTATATAGGATTATATATAGTATTTAATTGTAATATCTATTAAATAAATCTAATAAAATTATATATAACACATAAAATAAATAATAGATTTTCTTCGTAAAACATTTTTAATGAAAACCAAAATTCAATTCTATTATTTTAAAATTTAGTAAAACAGCGTTTTGAGTAAAAACAGTAATACCTTTATTGTATTATTCAACAATTCGCTACCTAAAGTAAAGGAAGTGTTAAATACAATGACAAAGAAGGTATACGTTCTGATGGTTCAGTCACAATGGACAAAAATTTTATGAAAGCTCATGAAATTGTAAATTTATAATTACATAATGTTACTAACGTCTTATCTTGCATAAAGTTTTGGCGCAACAATATACATACAATTTCAAAACGTAAACAACTGATCCACAGCCTTTATTATTTAGTGTTTAAAAAGGTTATCAACAATTTATTACACTGGGTTAAAGTGCGCTTTTAATATAGACTAGGATAAGCGCACTTCGTGGTTTTTGTTTTGTTATTTTTTTAATTGCACTAAGTTACATTTTTTGGTGTTTATTTGTTTAATATTTTAAAATTTGAACGGCGATCGTCATTTGACACACAACTAATTTCAGAATACCATCTAACATTTATAATAAAATGAAAAAAATACAAATAAAAAAAAAGGAAGGATTCTTTATGTTTCTTCCACAGCAACCAACTTCATACTCTCAATTTTATTAATATGGATGGATGGAATGGATGGACGAACTTTATTAATATGGATAGGTGGAAAAAATTCTCTAATTAAGAGAATATGGTTTTATATGTTGATTTTATGTATTCACTAAACTAAATTATGTCATATTTTCCCCAATTCCCAATGTATATTAATTTTCGGGTTTAAAGTTCTCAATATTTTTACCAACTTTTATATATTTTCAATTTAAAATAAAAAAAATGTTATTATACCAATGAAGCTGCCTAACTACAGTAATTAAATTAATTAATATTTAGATCGTTGTTTTAATTTACTCAATGTATATATTAATTAATTTCAAATTATTGATATATCGCATTATTTTGAATGATAATATAATTTGCGTCAAAAAATGTAAGTCAAAATATATGTCAAAATATATAACTTTTTGCAGCTAAAATATATTTTAAATATATTTTTTTATTTGCAAATATATTTTTGTATATATTTTACAAATATGTTTTTATATATGAATATTAATTTTTGTATTTCATTTGAAAAAGTAATATTCATATTCAACAATATTATATACCTAATGAGAAATGAAAGGTAATTTATATTTGCAAACTGTTAACTTTTTTTATCTTTTGTTTCTCTTTACTGAAGTAAAAAGAAAGTTAATTTAAAGAAATATACCGACAAAAATCTTATAAACCCATTTTTATATTAATATTGCGGCAAGTAAAGAATTGTAATTTGAAAATGTTTTAAATAATATCACGAAAAATATGCTTTTTAAAAGTCATCTACTTTAAGGCGTTTAAACTAAAGCAATCATCTCTTATTGTTAACTTTTCATTCATTGAACTTTAATTGAGAAAAGGCTAACTCCATGATAAACGTTCATTCCTTGAGAATTACCGGATCATCCGGTTAGTTTCGAAGAACGAGCAACTCAATCCCACAATTGTAGCGCGCGACGCGCTGCAATTGCGGAATCCAGCAACTTAACGTTCGTCAAAAGCCTAACCGCTTCTTCCAGTTAGTTTGACCAACCAAAGTTTGACTTTATGCTAAGCTTCCATTGGATGACTTTTGTCGATTCACTCATTAATGAAGTTCGATGATCGTAAGTTTTGCGTATTTTCATTTTACAGATCATATATATAAAAATTTGCATATATTATTTTTTAATTTTTTATCATTTTACTAACGATGAAAGATTAAAGACTAAATCAAAGAAAGAAAGTATGAATCATTAACTGATGATATTTTACTTTATTGTTTCATTTAGAAATTATTATATATAATAAAAATTTTATAAAAGTTACTATAGAATAATCAAATATATAATTTCATAAATTATTGATATATTAATAAGTTTTAATATATTTGGGAGTAAATGTTGCTAAATATTATACTTATTACCGCTTTTATATTCATTAAATAAATATTAAAAATAATCGCCTTTATTTCGTCTATATTTTCCAGCTCAAATATTTTGATATATATCTTGGATATATATAAAATATAGATTTTATATTTGGATATATTTTCGTCCGTAGAAGTGATGAGAATCGTTTAGTTGAAATGTATGGTCAACAAATTGTCATATCTCAAATATTAAATCTTTATCTTATTGAACGACAAACACTTATGAATTAATATATTTGTTTAAATTTGGGAATACTAAGATATACAAAATACTTACTTGTTCAACCCAGACATTTGTCGTCATCACTTGATTTTTTAAATTCTGCAAAAAATGCGAAATTATAAAAAGTTATTAGTATATTACTTAACGTGTTGAGTACGATACTTTTCCTTACGAGAGTGGGAAAAGTAACTACTTTTACGCTCGAGTGAGGAAAAATATAATATATACTTTACATACTTGGATAAGCATGCGTAATAGGTTTTTCCCCACGCTTGCGGTAAAGCCTATATTACATGCACTCGTGACTACGTCACTCGTGCGTAATATAGGCTTTACCGCACTAGTGTGGAAAATAACCTATTACGCACGCTTATCCACGAATGTAAAGCACTGTTCTT